>JAVHNL010000250.1:0-56649 GCA_031216105.1 Dalbergia cultrata | reverse complement strand
TGATGAATGACGAAGACGAAGGCCTCTTGACTCTTGAAACGCTACCAGGCCCCTTGGTTGACATTGGACAAAGCACTTTTTTCTTTTTTGGTCCATTCATATTATTTTGCATTCCAACAAGGAAAGAACTAATCTCTCGGATATATATTGTTCAACCATATTTGTGTTTTCATACACAAACTTTGAAGTCGGATTTAAGACCATATCTTTCAGGAACTCGAATTGGACCAATAATTGGTAAAAAACATGTGTATGGTAGTTACATATAGTAGTCAAAATAAAATTCTTTGTTGCATCTTCATTCTGTATCTTGTTCCACCAAGTCCAGCTTATAGCTTTGAAAATGCTTGACCATGCGTTGATCAACTACAGATACCTTCTTGGAAAACAAAGCTTCAGCATCTCATCGTATGTTTCCTACTCAAGGGATACAATGAACCCAACTGTGTCAAATAAAAAGCAGTACACGGTACACACTACACAATTATAGTGTTTTTCAAGGATATATAATTGGAAATGACAAAGAATTAAATAAGAATATATTTTAAAAATTGTATTTAATGATTAGACTTGGGAAAGAAAAAAAAAATGAGAATTACTCCAAACCTCCATTTCGTGTCGTCCCTTCAAATTGAGAATAAAATAGAAAATAACTCTAATCTTCATTGTAGAATATTTTATTTCATTGTAGAGTATTCTCTTGCGCTCTTGCAGAATTTGTAGCACTCCCAAACATATCCCAAGTAACTGATATGTATCCGGCATTGTGAAATACTTAATAATTATTTAACTATTCAGTGTAAAGAACTTCAGAATAAACGCCTATAGATTACACGAAACATGATCAATGACTAAGAAAATACAAATACTAACAGCATTAGTGAAACATATAAGATTTGTTTATCCCCCGCAATCATTGTGTCTGAAAATAGACAGAATGGCGACAGATTGATAAGCTTGTCACGTGTTGGTCAAATTTTCCTCTTTTCTTAATCCAAAAATAGCAATGTAACAGACAAATAAAACTACATTTCCTTGAAAGTGACTTCAGTCACAAGACACAGCGGCTCAAAGGTTGTGGTCACAAACAACTAAAGGACACCATCATAGGTTTAAATCATACCACCTATATATAGCATTGAATTATTTCTAAAAATTAATTTAATCTTGGGAGGTTGAAACCAAGGCACACTCGCTTTAGAAAGAAGTAAAACTCCATGATGACCCAAAATACAACAAAGATCATCATCCAAAGACGAAATAGAGACATACCAAAGACATGGGAAGCGGCCTAAACATGAATTTGATATTAATTTTTATAAAGGCGTGAAGGGAGCATACCTATATTAATGACAGAAAGCAGAAGCTAATAATAATAGCATATTATAAACACGGGTTCATGAAATCCTGACATTAGTACATTTGTCTGTGATAGTATCTGGTAATTAAGTGCTGGATATAAATTACATAGATATATAATATAATAGTTAAGTATCTTGATTATGATTTTCCCGCCCCATCAGACAAAGGACCAGTTCATGAACATGAAGGCCAGGCAGTGATTGGAATCATCATCATTGAGAACTTTCCATGCAATAGCCTGCTCATAGGACACTGGCCTATTCATGCTGGATGCACATATTCCTCCCGGCAGATATGCATATCCCTGAAATGAAACAGGAAAAATTAGAGAATACTGCATGAGATATTAACTCAAATATAGTATTAAGTTTCTAGGTAAAATAGAGATCAATTCATAGGTTCTATGTCCAGGTTTGTAAAATAGTAGCTCCAAATTCCAAAAATTCAACAAGTTGTTAACAATATCCACACATCAACAATAAAATTTAGATTTAAGTGTTACTCGGCATTAGTACAATCCAGTAATATATACCTGTTGCATTATCTTGGAGAACTCCGAGCAAAGAACCTTCCTGCCAGATTCATCAAGAACTTTATCAAGCATTATATCTTGCAGGGCGACAAGAGTAGTTTCGAGCAAGTCGAGTCCTGCTTGGTTAGCAAAGCTGAAAACTGGCGATGCCTGCAATAACTTTTGGTAGTTAGCATATTACTCAATGGAGTTTATCAGGTTCAAGAAAGGCACATGCAGAAGATCATAATACATCAGGGCATCAACATTGCCTTAAACTAATTAATTCTTCGTATTCAGCAATAAACAGAAGTAAAGAGAATCCATATGATTACATTTGTTTTCACAGAACAGCACATGATTGCATCAGAATGGTTCCAAAGTTGCTTCAAAAGTGCATCACCAGAAGTAGACTCAACTCTGAAAAGATCAGTGCCAGTGTGGATCCTGAAAGAAAACATTTTATACCATCAGGGACCAGACAAAAGTAAGTTTAAGACTGATTAGTAAGCTAAATTAACCTCAGTAAAATAACAGATTCACAGCGAAACTAACCTATAGCTTCTGCAGATCCATCGTGCTAAAGTAAGAGCCTCTGGTGAACCAGGGAGAGACTTTGGCCCAAGCTGAGTACTTAGCCGAGAGGGAGCAATTGCCATGGCAACCCTCTGAACAGATCCCACAACACTACGCACATACTGGCGGGCCATTGCAGCTACACTGTCTCGCAAATGATTTTCAAAGGTAAATTGGAATGCAATGGTAAGGACAGACCTAAGGTTGTAACCATTTGGATCAGCTTCACCAGCAGAACGAGTATTGCCAGATCCTACTTCAAGAGTCGATGCCAAATCCAATGTCCTAGTTGTGGCTGGACTATCCTGAGGTGCAAAAGAAATAGAACAAGACAATTTATTAATCACCACATGCTAATACATATGACCATGAGGAAGAGAGATTTAACAATAACTATCAAAGTTGCAGAGTAAAGTCACTGAACTGTTTTTGGATCCAAAGGTATGACACGGAAACCAGAAGGGAGTAGAAGAGCATCATCTGCAAATGATTCATCAATAGGTGCAAACACTAATTGAGCACAAGCTCCAATTGCATTTTCATCAACTCCACTGCAAAGCTGCCACAACAAATTGCAAAACAGGAAGTTAAATAAGAATCACTAACAGATGGTTAAAGACTTTCTTCTTACATAACTCAAGTACACAGATTGCACACACACACACGTGCAAATGACTTTACCTGCAGTAAATACATGTCCCGTGCCATTGCCACGTCTTCAGGGGAAAAAGCATGGCCCTCTATTCGAACTACCTCTAAGAACTGCACCATTACAGTGGGAGGCAAATGAGCACATAACATTTCATAGGAATACAAATGTGAAGATTATCACAAAGTTGAAAAGATTAATACCTCCTCATGCTCAATGGTATGAGCAAGGGGTAAAATGACCTGGCTGCTGGGGAAACCACCAGGTCTCGCACAAGGAACTGCATAGGGACTAGCCTTAAGACATGCTGCAGAGTATGCATCAACCCCATAATCAGCCCACTCTGACCGATGCTCCCTCAAAAATCGAACAAGCAAAGCTGGAGGGACATTCTGCAGATCACCATTGTAAAAGAGAAAAACATAAAAGAAGAAAAATCAGGTGCTTTTTGTGGATTGGAAACAAAAGTAGAAACAGTTCATGGAACTGAATAGTATTATGCTAGAGATCATGGAATTGTTGGCAACTTCAAAACAAAAAGTAGAAAAAGTATTGGAACTTAATATTATTATCATTATACTAGAGCTCATGGAATTGTTGGCTTTCAGAATAAGTACCTGCAGCAGCATTGATGCCTTGGCACAAAGTACACCACCTCCAAATGCTGGGAACACAGACGAATTGTAGTGGGACCCCAAAAACTTGTTGGGAGATGAGTTTATGGCTATAGTCACATCTTCTACCCCATCATTACTCATCAGTGACCAGCCATCGTCCACAAACCCATTCACAGCATCGTTGAACCCCCTAAGAATTGAATTTCAATTAACTATCAGTCATTAAAGGAAGATACAGTGATATTAGATAGACTTGAATTTCAGTAAGAATTTCGATAATTGATCAATCAACTTCAACTTAGTCACATCAAGTGCAATACAACCAGTAAATAATTCAAATGCACATCTTTGGATATATTCTTGATGGAAAAGTGTGGTAGGGCATCCTTACCTGCAGAGTCTCTGACTAAATGTCCTCAACACTGCGGGCTGCCGTCCCCCACCATACTGAATTTCTCCACTAGATTCTTGTGCAATCTGTCTTATATGTTGCAAGGCCTGTAAAGCATAATATAGGTTAATAAACAAAATACGACGTGGTCAGATGAGTAAAATCTTGGAAACTTGCAAGTGATCTTACAGCAATGGTCAATTTCTGGGCCAAGATTTTTGATGACTCATAAAGCGGCCTCAGCACTTCAGGAACACTCCAGACCTGCCAGGAATGACAATATTGAGAAACCAAGTAGAAAAATGTTCAACAATGTGTGCATTTGAAAATTGACTTGCTTTGAATCATGTGCCCCTTACATCTAAATCAATATGATCAACGATATGAATAATGGAGCCACCACCCTCGCAGGGTCGAATTAGAAAACCGCTGGGAAGCATTTCAGCTCTCACAAAGTTTGAAGGAGGAGGCCCTGTGGGGCCACCGGTAGAAGAAGTTAATGACCTCTCACAAATCTGCCATCATAATTCAATATGTTAAAATTATGTTAACATCTCAAAGAATTAAGAATTCAATTCATTGCAATGTAATGTATTAGCAGAAGGCACATCTAAATCTACTATCATATTCATAAGCCATACAGCAGTTTCAATAACATACAAAGCCAAAGTACACGACAGAAGCAGGGTAATAAAAATGACGTAAACTTAAACCAAAGAAAACATGGCATGGCCAAGAAAAACACAACATAAGCCATATTGCAGTACAAATATTTGCTAAGATAAGAAGTCACATCCTAAATCAAGAAAAACACAATAAACTATATTTTTTCTCAGTACCACTAGACTTCCATCTTCCAAACTTGTAGTATATCTTAGTGTCCAGAAGTCACGTGCTGCTGCCAATGTTGTTGGCGCATAAGTCTGACATTAAGAAAAGAAAAGACAAATTTCAAAACAACAGTTTAAAGGCAGAAGTAAATAGAAATCAATTAAAATAACCATAACCATTATACCTGCATGTACATCAGCTCTATAGTGCCCCCATTTCCTGTAGGGACAATGCTCAACACATCATGGCACCGACAGTCGCGATACCAAGATGGCCTATCTTTGAGAATCTCAGCAACCTGAGAGGAACAGCCAAATCAATTAAACCAAGAAAGTAAAAAGATAATCCATTCTGAGTACAAGTGTAAAACAAACTTAATATGAAGATAGAAATATACCTTTGTGGGTTCAAGACTCACAAGGCCACAGGCTCGTGCCGCCACCCCACTACAGTTGCGGGAAACAGCAACGATTCCAATAGAATCCGGACCAGGCTACACAATGCAGAAGACATCATCATATGGTAACAAAATAAAAAATAATGGTAACCATTACATAACATGAAATACATCATCACATTAAAAGAAGGTAACAAGCATTACAAATGGTTGAAAGGGTCATATACCTTCATCCCAATCATCTGGACCCAGTCGACAGCAGTTCCAGTAGCCTTGGAAAGGAACTCTGCCAGGGTCTCCTCAGCTATGGTGAGAAGACTAGAAACAGGCATAACAAAACAGAGACTTGTTAGAAAACACTAAAATAAAATACACAAGAACACTTTCTTTTCTTGCAAAAATGTTGTTACTTACCCAGCTGGGTTGTTGGCATCCCTCTGGGGATGCTGAGGTGTTGGGTTTTGCTGTTGGTTCTGACCACTCATCACCACAGACTCACAGCTATTGTCTGTGGTAGTAGTAGCAGATGCCTATTCATAAATAAACACACCACATGAACAAGATCATTTACTTAAAACAACACATGATGGATCAACGAACATTCAAGCTTTAATGTTCAAAAGAAAAAGAAAAAAAAAAAAGGTTACAACAAAAAAGGAATAGGGTCTTTTTCTTACAGTCTGTATCTGTTGCTTCATATATCCATTTTCATAGACCAAGTGTGAGACTTGCTTCTGCAAACGGTCATTCTCTTCCATAAGCAGCTTGTTCATAGCAGTCAGCTTTCTATTCACTGTCTGCAGACGAGAGGCTTCCTTCCTTTGCTTCTCACGGCATCTACACAAAAATATTGCCAATGTCTTGTTACAAGAAGAACAAGCAAGTAAAAATCTAGAAAAACATTTATGGAAAATGCACAAACTACATTCATTTACCACTGAATAGTATAGTAGTCCAAGTACTTTCGAAAGAAACAAACTAAACAAATAAAACACATAAATGTTTTTTTTTTTTTTCACAGAAGCTCCAAACACAAAAATAAATAAATAAACAAAAGTAGTTACAGGTGAAAAAAAAAAACTTTCCAAAGAAAGTAAAAGCAAAAAAAAAAAAAAGGAAGATTTCGATTTTGACACATTAGGTTGTGAAAGCTTGCATTGTTGAAAGAGGCTCTTCTACCTGCGGTTCTGGAACCAAACTTTGATCTGTTTAGGTTCGATGTTTGAAAGGATGGGGCACTCTCTGATGAGTTGCTGCCTCCTCAATGAGCTTGGCTTCGGGCATTCTGCATAGACTCGCTCCAAAGCCTCAACCTGCTCAGGTGTGTACCTCACGTACTTGCTCGAATCCATCTGGTTATTTGATGAGTCTTTGTGCATAGAAAGTGCCATAGCTCAATATACCACCCACCAAAGAAAAAACACACACAAGAAAATGGTATTGGAAAAAAAGAAAGGAAAGAAAACTAGTATGGTTCTTCTTCTTCTTTGCTGTTATTGTTGTTGGTGTTAGTGTTGGTAGTAGTAGTAGTCTCGGGCAGGCTCTCTTGTCCAAGAGAGCCTCCACTCTCCTTCATTAGATGATTGTGAGTTCCTTCTGAAGTCCAACTTGGGAGAGTGCTTGTGAGGGGGAAAGGAGAGGTCTACAGTGGGCTTTATCCTAGACGCCAATCTCAAGATTATGAGAGAGAATGAAGAAGAAGAAGTAAGAGAGAGAAAGAAAAGCCACCCACAGAAAGAGATGGAACAACAGCACAGAAGGAAGGGAGTATGTTTGTGTGTGTTTTTATGTATTGTCTCTGTACATAACAAAAACATGATATAATAATATAATATTATTATAAAATATATATGTGGTGGAAACCGGCAAAAGCAAACAGAAAAAAACAAAACAACCAATGAGATATAAAAGGTCCTTTAAGTTATTTATTATTATTATTGATTTTTTTAATTCTTTCTTTGTTTTTGGGCCTGTGCAGAATCATTCACTCTTTTCTCTGTCATTACTGTGTGATGCGAAAATAAAAAGCAACACCAAAAAAGAAAAGAAATGAAAGAGAGAGAGAGAGAAATATAAATGAGAGGACAGCACAAGAGCACAGGGGATACGTTTTTTTTTTTTCTGACAAATGGGTATTTTGCTGTCATTAGTTAAACTTCACCTTCTCTCTCTCCGTGCAGGAAAAAGATACAACAGGCATATATCCACAGTGCTGTTTCTCGCTCTCTCTTTCTCTCTCTCAACATGAAGTCATGTTTAAAATTCAACACAATTGATGATCTGAGAGGCATGCATATGGCATGTCATGCATGTATATACATGGGTGGTTGAGAGAGAGAGAGGGAGAAGAAGAGCGAGAATACGTATGTACCACTGGCTAGGTAAGGAGTGAAGTTAGACAATACTAATACGTATACTGTACGGACAAATTAAGATAGATGCCGCATTTCCCTTAAGGATCCAATCGCATTGGGGCAGTATACCTTAATTTTTAGTTTTGTCTTATTTCTATTTTCATATTTTCAGGACTACGGCAATAGTTGTGGAATCTCCAAAAAAAAAACAAAAAATCAAGGGCAAGATTGATTGTTTCCTTTATCAGTGATGTACAGTAATTGACTAAACACTATCTCTATACTTTATTTTATTGTAAAATATAAGATGTTATAATTGTTTTCATATTTTATTTAAAAATATGTAAATAATATAATAAATATATGGTAAAAAATATATCTATCTCAATCAGTTTAGAGGCTACACCACCCTGTAAGGATATATTGGGAAATATTAATTTTATATAGAGGTATTATTAGAAGAAAAAATAATAAATTTTTCTCTCTGTATCATATTTCTACTGTCCCCAAATTTTGGAGGTATAAAATTTTTATGTACTTTTATCATGAGGACAGGAAATTTTTTTGTCCCTTGTTCCTGCATGTCTTCACCACCAAATTAATTTGTGTCTCTAGTATCTTATATTTCTATCTCAATATCACAAACCAAATATTACCTATAAAAAAATTATATTTATCTCAATCTAAAAATATAAGTGTCATGACCTGTGATGTGAGACCTTGTCATGCTTCACTCGGTCTTGAGGTTAGAGTATTTGGCTAAAATGAATTATGTAATCAATGTGTGTATATAATAGGTGGTGTTTTTAAGTTAATGAACTACAAACGTTATCTCTAACCATGGCTTGTTATTATATTTCTTTTACAATGCTGTATGAAGATTTCATATGATTCATGTTAATCTATGCATCTGCAACGGAAAAATTAATTAATAATGAATAAATTTTGTCAACTACACAGAGAAAAACGTAGAATATATATTTCTCATAAGATTTGCATTTGTTGTGAAAGTTTTGCCTCACGCTTAACATGCTTGCAAAAGATCTTATGTTAATCCCAACTTTTTTTCCCACTTTAAGCAACTCAACAAGAAATATCAACTACATCAACAACAGAAAATATAATTTTTTTGTGCCCTTACATTGACAAGTTACATGAAGTACAGCATTATTCTATTCAGAAGCACAACGAATAGTTGGGGAAATGTAGTTATGAATTAAAATGATGGTTTCAATTATCGTATGTTGAATTAAGGATTTACCACTAACTCAAAATTAAAGGCTGCACCTATTATTGAGTTATGGGTACCACTTATATTGAAACAAGTATTTGTCACTGAACCAAAAATTATAAATGATAGCAAGGATTATATCTATTATAATTAGCTGCTATGACAGTGGCCAAAATAAGTGGACATGCCCATAGTAAAAAGAATTTTTTAAAAAATCAAAAAGTTCCAAACATAGTTGAGTCATATCTTGTCACTAGCAATCTTTCTATTCACTAGTGGGACTTATTGACCACGATTAGATCTAAAGAAATAAATGAGCTACTTTATCTGTTTCATTAGCTCTAATGCTTGAATGCTTAAAACGTGTCTGCGGTGCTATGAACTTAACTAATTGGTAGGATTAATTGAATCACGTTGAACAAATTCAGAGAGAGGGAGCGAAGAGCGCACTAGAGAATGTCACTCTTAAGAGATCTAAGTTGACTTTTGTATTTATAAGTCAACTTTAATTTTGACTACTAATCCAACAAAGTGCAACCGAATATTACGGATTCTATGTGGGATTTAAACTCATGGTCCTAAAGTTTTTTCCTTCAGTAATAATGTTCTAAAATTAGAATAATATAATAATTATTTGAATGAAATTAAATAATATCACCACTCATTTATTTATTAAAGACAACAATTATATTACACCATTTTGAAAGAAAAAATCTCTAACATTTTTCCTTTTTGACCATAGTAATTGAAAACATCACGAGTAAGGGGATAGTATAACCCATGAGAGTATTGAGGTCTAAAGTGAATTTTCAATTAATTACTTGATGATGCAATGTCTCTTAAAATTTAATGTAACTAGGAGAAATAAACTAGAAAACTTAATGGATATAATACCATGCATACTAAATGTGCTTTGTACACAATAATAAGATAACATTTCAATTATGACTTGCCATTTGTTATTAAATATGGAACACATTTAGCTAATGCTCTAAGAATATACAAGTATTTTTCTTCGTATATAATCCTATACTTCCTGATCATTGTGCTTTCCAAAAAGTCCTTTAACAAGTAGGGTGATATTCCACATCATATATGTATCGCATCAGGTTTATGTAGGATATGGGAAGGCAATTGTTCTTTCACTGAAGGTTATTATTAACGTTGCCCATTCAAAATGGAGATACATAATTTATCGACTAGTTTTGCATGAAATAATTACTCAAAATTAACCCCTAAATTATTTACCCATAATTTTAGGAGAATATACCAAACTTGTGCTAAGCAAAACCAAACTGATCAACATATACAGCATCGATGAAACACCTTTTGACAAGAGAAAAATTTCAGAATCGATAACTCGAGTATAGCTAACTGTTGCAATGAATAACGTTTCCTAGTGTGTGTATGTCTACTTTAATTTGGACAATTGTTAATAATTAATTTAAAGTCTAAAATTTTTCGTCATCCTGAAGTCACATGTATCCATGCTTATTGCCAAGTGGCATGCAATATTTATGCAGGATTTTCATGAGTATGTATATTTAGTGAGAACACTAATGTTAATCATGGGCAATGGCTTAAAGAACACTAGTGTATCCGAGTGTAGAATCTAAATGCTTTAATTAAGATTAAGTGCTCAATAAGTTTTAGGCCTGCAAGCTAGCTAGCTAGAATATCTGAACACTGAAACTCAACTTTATGGTTCAAGATCCACACCAAGCACCAACCCCCTCCCTTTAGGTGACAATTGAGAGTGTTTCCCACCCTCTTTCCCTTTACTCATAAGGATCCAAGAGCATAGAGAGAGAAATAAAAAGGGCTGGAAGATTATGCCTGTGAAAAGCAATTGACTTTAAAGTATTTACAAGGTTGACATTTTTCCATTAGGGTTTCATGTCTTCAAAGCATCCAATGATCCAAAGCTTGGCTCTCTCTTCTCTCTCTCTCACACACCCCTTTTAGGAGAAATATTTTTCTTATCTATTTGTGAGACATCACTATATACAGGGACACCATGATTTGTAACATAGACATTAATATTTATATTTGTATATTATTGTCAATTTGGTTCTGATTTTTATTTTTTGTTTTCATTTGCTATGATTTTTGTTTTTATATTTTCTGTAAGAAACAGTGAAAATAAAGGAAGTGAAACTAAAAACATGATTTCATTGCTTTTCACAAAATTTTGAAAGAAAAAAACGATAAATATAAAAATTTAACCAAACTCACAATAATTTTTCTCTCTTTTTCCCCTTCTTTTTTAAGTATCTCATTCTAATGTCCTGAAACTTAATGTTCAGATAATGTGACTATTTAATTTGCGAGTAAGGCATCTAATTATATATTATATAGTTAATGTGCTTATAATGGGGACTCAAGGAGCTGGAGTCAATGGGTGGCTGGCTATACACAGACTCACTCGTGTTTTTTTGTCTCCCCTTTGTTTGTGTGTTATGATCATGAAGTCCCCCCTATGCCTATAGCTTTCATCCTGGAAGAGGAAGAGTTTTGGGACAATGAGACCCCGCCATTGGGTCAGGTCCACTTAGTTCTGTTTTCCATGTTACATTGCGTGATTTTGTTAGTAGAAAAAAACAAACAAAGGTGGAGGCCCCCTTTTTAATTCCTTCCAGTCCCATGCGGGGACCCGAAAGGCTTCTTTTTTTTTTTTAACCCTTGGTGGAGGATTGTGATGTGCCCTTTTCTTTACATGCACCAAAAGAGTGTCATACACTCCCTCACAAAGACCCCACCACATACACCACCCCTTAATTCTCACTCTAGAATTGTGTGCATGCCTTTGCTTCCATTTTACACCTCTCTCTCTCTATCTCTTGTTTACTTGAGGGTCCATGCATTGATAAGAGGTGTAAAGGTACTAATAGATGAAGAAAAGGGAAGCCCGGCATGATAGGATGCTCATGTGAGTGAAAATCTAATGTCTTTGCAGCTAATTATGGCTCGTTATGATTAGTAGTGGTATTTAAGTATATACTAGGAGTTTAAATTGAAAATTATTATTGTTTTAAAAAGGAATCAAAGGTGTGGAAAGCTTGCTTTGATAAGTAAGAGTCTTATGGAAGCATTTAATATGATGATCATGCATTATTAATTGAGCCCCCCAGCTTTGCTATCATCTATCATCACCGCCTATTTCACCATGCATGCATTGATTCTGCTCCTTTTCAGAATTATTTTAGTGAAAGAGCATGATAGATCAGTGCTCATTAATTATACTAGAGCCATACCTTCGGATATTTAATTTCATGCATAAATTGATAGCATTGTATGCATCTTTTTATTTTGTGTTTGAAAAAAAAAAGTTTCAGAGTAATACTGACGAGAGGCTTCATTTATAATGAGATTATAATCTTAAGTCATGGTTATCATAATGTTAACCAAATGACCTAATATGTAGTTAAGTATTTGGATGACTGTGCTGTCGGAATTTTTCGTAAATATTGATTTTCACTCCTCTTAGTTAACTATTAACGAATTAAGATTACATGTTAATGCATATGTTGCCTTTTCGTAAAACTTATAGTTTATAGTTTATAAAATAATTTAAGTTTAGAGTAGGTACACAGAATTGCAACAAATTTTATTTTCTCATAACTAACTTAAGTCAATCAAGGGAATATAAAATAGGGTAGGAATTTTTATGGATGATATACAAGTATAGTTGTTAGAACCGGACCCGTCCAACTGATTCAAATTGAAAACTAGTGAACTAGTCACTATTCTAGTTTCGTTCTCGAATTACATCTAACATGCAATTAAAGCAGTCAAACCCTATCAAATTGGAGATAAACCAGCCGCGCCCACCATGCACCACCCCTGGACCATGTGCACTGCATGAAGCCATAAGAAACACAATACTGAGAGTTGAACTACACTTGCGAGGAGTGTGCTGCAACCACTTGGCTAACCCATTGAAAAGCATATATATATATATTGGTTAACTAAACTTTAGTCTTTACTTGATGATACATATTAATTTTTTCTTTGGGAGCAGTTCGGATCGTGATGTGATCAAATAATTAATGTATATGTAAATGCGTATTTTGTATTGGAAGATGATTTCAAATATAGCGAAGTCTTTTGGATTGGTGGTGTTATTATCTATCATCTTTAATATGCTTTTGGTGTGCTTAGTTGTTGAGCAGATTTCTGAATTTTGGGGAGGATGCTGGGAGGTTCTTGATAAGAGATGGGATTGATACGGTGTTCCAAGCTGCGGGGTGGTTATGACAAATTACAAGAATGATTGGTACCCAGCACGGTGCACATTTGACTTTATGAAGTTTTGAGATCAGATTGTCTCGACAGTTTGAACTTTGATGTTTGGTCTGGTTTAGTTCTTTTTTTGTTTTCTTATTTGAGGAGGCCTTTTTTTTTTTAATGTTCATTCCTTGTACTTTTTTTTTCCGGTTGAGAGAGTTTTTGAGCTTTTCTAACTATTGAACAAAATTAAACAAATTGTATTACCAATGAAAAATAATATTTTTGCTAAATTATAATAATAGAGGATTTAATTTAGATATAGTGTCAATACAAATTTTGTTTTGCACAGTTCTCTATTTATATAATTTTACATCAATGAAATTAAAGTAGTTTGACTCCTATAATTTTTTATTTCAAATGTCATATTATATAATTGGAAGACAATGTGTCAAAATTATTTTTTTAATGGTAGTGAAAATTAATTTCGTAGATAGAATTAAAAAAATATGATATAAACAAAATTTAAATTTAGTTAGCAATATTTACTAGTATATATTCTAATAATCTTTTAAATTTAAATTTAGGGATTTTTATTTTTATACTCTAAAACACATTACATGATACGATAATACTTTTTAAAAGAATAATTATTGGCCACGATCATCAGAACCTTTTGTAATAATATTAATTGCCTGATTAATTACATGTTTCGTAGCAGTCTGTTAATGAGTTGAGATCTAAAATACCATTTTGCAGATCGAAAGGCTAAATATAATTAAAGAGGATGCTAACGCTAAAGCCAAAACTCCTTCCCTGGAAGTATCTGATTTTCAATATTTAAACCATGCTTTTCATATTTTTGTTGAATCCTAAATGTAAATACGCCCACCCATGATGAAACTCCACTAACGACCGGTAGGCCTCAAGCTCGGAAAAAGAGTTTTTAATTTTAAACTATAGTATTTAAAATGATTAATTTGATTTTACTTGTTTAAATTAAATAAATTATTCAAGATTGGGGTTCAATTCAGTCCGATAGTCAATTTTTCATAATAATATAGTGCTATATATGTCGTATGAACCAAACTTGTGTGCGAAAATGTTAATAAGACACAACCAAAAAAAAAAAAAAAAAAAAAAAGAAGAAGAAGATGAGGATTTGTTAAAGAGTTAGAGAGAGAAAATTTAAGGACATATTTGGTTTAAATTTTTCGTTTTCATTTTTAGTTTTTCAGATTTTGTAAAGAAAATCCTAAAGACTAGATATGAAAACTGGAAACTTAAACCAAACGGACCTAACTTTCCACATAAGATGGAATCTTTTTCTTTGTATTTTACTCTTTCACGTATGAATTAGCTCTATCTATAGTGCATATGATATATCACATTTCGGGTATTTAGCCATATTATTTTATAAATATGACCAAATTTATTACTGGTTAGGCATGCTCTTTGAACATTTAGCTATATTGAGTAAATGACGGCCTTGACCATGAATTACTACCCGAACTGTCGACTAATTTTCTGTTCCTGATGTTATATTACTATTGACTAGGAAATTCTTTTCTTTTCTTTTTTCTTTTTTGGCTTATGTCCTGACTATTTGAATCCAAATTAATGTTTGATACTGTACCAACAAAAATTAATGTTTGATAAAAAAAATGTTTATTTGTAAGCTTCATTTTTTTAATAAAATATTAGCTCAAGCCAGCCAAAGGTAACAGCGAGCAAAACAAAAAGCAACAAGGTATACAAAATTCATCCAAAAATAGAAGCAAAAAACAAATAACGCTGATAAAAAAAAAACCCAAAAAGAAGACAAATTTTTTTTTATTGTTTGTGAACACAAGTATAAAAACACTGCATCACCAACCCATTCGATATTGTCATCAAGGCCAGTAAAAGAGACATGATACTTATTTGGAAGCTTCATAGCTCAATAGCCTATTAAATAGTTGAAGTCGAGTCAGATAGTGGACAACAAAAAAGAAAATCCTTTCTGGATCGCAATCTTTAGAAATTGGAACTATATTAATCACTGGCAAATTATGGAATTTGCTCATTACAGTGAACCATCCGCAGCTGATGATGCTATTTGAAGAATGAAAACTCAGAGAGATATAAAAAAAATGGTTAAGGAAAAGGCTCAAAAAGTGTCAGAAAATTCCACCCCTTATCAATTCACATGTCAAGAAAAAGGTTATCAAAGTGAACTTTTCAGGCTCTTGGTAGTTCAAAAATTCTGGCCTGCGAATGATTAATAAGTTGTTGAGGTCAAAAGCATAATTGCATTTCTGAATAAGATTCCCGAACATGTTTTTATGTGTATTCACTTTTGGCAAGTGCTCCGAAATTTGTTTCTTGCCAATCGATGCAAATTTTGTAGCGGGCTAAAATTGCTGCAGAAATGCTGGTAATTAGTTAGTTGATCACAACTCATAAGAATGGCATTTCATGGAGGAAAATTCGTTAGTTTTTTTTTTAATTATTGAAATTGTGTTGGGAAAGAAGTCTCATATTGCTAAGAATTGGGATGGAAGTGGGTTACGAAGGTTATATATATGAATCTAAGTTTTTTATTTCAATTTGCATCGATGGAAAACAATTTAAACTTGTATTTAACTTTTCTTCTTCTATACTCTTATTTTATAGTGTTGTGAGATATAGTTTAAATATTTGTTTTGAAGAATGTAGGTGTACTGGGGTTTGGATGTTCAAGAGAGAAGTCTGTGTGTTGTAATAATTTTCACATAGTGATATTCTCTGGTTGTCTTTTAGCAACGACTATGATTTTTCTTTGATTTTAGAGTTTTTCATATTAAATTATTGTGTTGTGGTTGTGTTCTTACATTATTTCTTTGTTTAGAGTGGTTTTTAAGGAGGAAAAGCAACTTATTTTCCCAGCAAATTTGAGGTCTAACATTGTGATCGATTTTGCTATCAAAAGGGTGACATAAGGACCATGTGATTGTGAGTTTGATTTTGAAACAAAAGGTTTTTACTTTAAAAACTCTGTTTTTCATTCAAAAGTCAATTTTACAAAGATATCATTAAAAATTGATTTCATTTAAATAACATAGCAAAGACCCTCCCAACAGTGTTTTTCTTCATACACAATAATTCCAGCATCAGACCCAAAACTTCGTGTTTAAGGGACCTGAGCTCCCCCTCCTTGAACCACCATCTTGTTAGTAGATAAGTTACTTTAATTCTATACTATATTATTAAACTGTTTTAATATGTAATTAAATAATAAAAGTATTCGCATCAAAAAAATATTATAAAAGCAGTCATGTAAGCTTTAGGCATCATTATTAAGATGGGAATAGAATCACGTATAGAAAAGGACAAAGAACAAGGCCGTGACTCTTGTCATCTGTTATCCAAAAACTTCTGTTAAAATAAAAAGGTGAAAAAAGGAGGGGAGAATGAAGTTGTTATTGCAGAAATAAGACAATTCCCAACAACGTTGAGAGGTTTAGCCCAAAATGATATGATTGCTGGGTAGAATCACTGATGATCAGATAATGTAAAACAAAAGAAGCCAACAGTACCCTTTTGAATTTTGAGGAGCCTCCTTTGATATTGAAGATACATATAATCATGCTGATCAAACCGATTATTGGCTGAAGAATCAAATCATTGAAAATGGTTAGTAATAATGGGAAGGAATCACTTCTTTGACTTCATTTTTCTTCAACAGATACCTGTTCGTAGGAGAAAAATCAAACTCATACATAAATTATTATCATAGTAATAATTGTATAAAAGCAATAAAGTGATTGTAGATCTTTCAGATTATTTACTATGTATATGTTAATCTATTTAGTGTATCGGAAAATGAAGCAATTACTACTGATTGATTCGGCTGGATGCTTACCTAAACTTTGTGTGTGTGTGTGTCTGTGTTTTTTTATCACCGTGATTTTAATTTTGTAACCCCAGTTTGAGAGAAGCAACCTATAGTTTCTTTTGCATTCAAAATTTCTGCCCGCAGCATTCATAACAAGATCAAAGTCTTAACTATCCTTCACTTGTCAATATTTCTTGAGGCTGACAAACGAGGATCATCATTAGAAAGAGAAAAGTATAACATAAAATGCATGCCTTTTGGTAATTATGTAAAAGTGATTTTAATTTTGATCATCCTAACCATATTCACTTTATTATAATTATTTTTTAAATAAATTATCTAAACATAGATCACATTAATACTAATTCACTTTTGCTCGAAATCAATTTTGATAGAATCAAGTTAGCCCAAATCCTAGTTTGTAAACTCTAATCCAAACACACACTTGGATTGGGTAATTAGAGGAGTGAGTTTTTTTTTTTGAATTATAAGATCAAGTTTGAACTCTCAAATAATGCACTGCAAGATATGGTTGTTGTCAAAATAGATGTGATGAAAAATAGTTGACTTACTTTAATAAATATATACTTCCAAACTTTCCAGAGTCAATATGATGTTTGCATAATTGCATGAATAGATTAAGATAATATGATGAAATATTCACCGTTGAAGATGCGTTTTCAATACAATCATCGGCATCCATAGTAGCCATGACCCTTTGTTGAGAGAATATTTGATAAATATAATTGTCATGAACTCATGGTCTTCATGATATACTTCATTCTTAATAAGTCATTCAAAGAAATCATTCTTACAAGGTATAATTTATGTGACTTAAGGGGGATTTGTTTTAAGCTTTGAAATTTCATTCCTAAAAATTATATGCTCGAGTATGATATTAATTTCTATGAATGTTATTCCTGGATATTTTAAGTAAATTATTAGTTTAGCATGAAATATTTTTAGAATTATTTATTGAGATTCTCATAAATAAATTTAAAATTTATTTATTTTATAATATATATTTTTGAAAATATATGTCACAATTTTCAAAATACCCCTAATACATTTATTATTATTATAATCCAAAATAAGAATTACAATTCTAGAAAAAATAAAATTAATAATTAATTTTTTAAAATTTCTTCATCTCAATCAACATAACATTAACATTTTTTTTGAAACTGAGAGCATTAATGGATTTATAAAGTCAGATAAGCGCGAGTAAATAAAAATTATGGGGGGAAGTCAAATAATTAAGGGATATTTTTATATTTGTGCTTAATAACTACCATTTCTAGGTTATTGAAAAATCTTTTTCCATGAAATAATACCCATGAATAATTTTGTATAACTTGTAACAAACATTGGAACATCATCCTTATGTAGTTATTTTCATGAACAACAAAATATAACTTGAAATAAACACTACCTAAATTATTTAAAAAAAAAAAACATTACAAGGGTCAATGCAAAGCTGTTAGGTTGTTGTGGAAACCCATCCTCCCTTGGAGAAGTGATACACAACTATTACCATACTTACACCAAGTTAAAAGTTGTGTTTGATTTACAACTTTTTGCATACTGGTTTATAACTTTTTACATATTGATTTATAATTTTTTATACATTGATTTACAACTTTTAACTTGGTGTAAGTTTAGTGGTGGTCATTTATCATTCCCCCCCCCCAAAAAAAAGAGGTCGATGCTACAATGGGGTTGTTGGTCAATGCCTACCGTACAGTCGCCTAGGTGGAAGTGCATAGTTGTGCAAGTTCGGCCATGTTTAACCACACTTTATAAATGTGGTTAAACGAATTTAAATTTGTTGATAAAGACAAATTCAACCTCCACGCACCTTTGTGTCTCCCTCATCCTCCTCCTCCACTTCTACATCCTCATCAACATCGGCCAACACCACTTCTCCATCGTTAACACCAAGCTCGCCTCTCACCTCAACCTCTCCCCTCCCATGGCCGCCTCACCCACCTTGCCCTTTGCAACGGCTCCTCAACATCTTCTCCTCCCTCGTCGCCCTCCGCACCAACAACTACTGCACCAGCCTCCCTCCATGTTTTATCATCTTTTTATCATGTTTTATTGTTAAAAGAGTGAGAATAGTCACAATAGGTGATCATACGGGAAAGAAGCACCAAATCAACCACTGGGTAATGACAATAAAATAATAAAACATGGTAAAGTTCTGCAGCAACAGTGCCATGCTAAAAAGATTCTCAACAAACGGGTAATGACAACTTTTGCAACAATGCTGGCTATGCTCAAATCAACCACGAGACGAGATCTTCTATTTTTATAGATGTATAATCAAGAAACAATACCATGAAGATGTTATGATTCCTCCGTTCTTGTTCGGCCCCAAAAAAGCACACAACAAAAAAAATTGGGGCTCATAAAAAAAAAGAAAGAAAACTCAAAATTTCAACAATTATAACCATTAAAAAAGCTTCAAGCCTTGACATTTCACAACTCCCATTTTTTTCAACCCTCTAAACAGAGCTTGGAGGACCTTCACCCATGGTGAAAATGAAGCCTAGCAAAAATGAATTGGACTGATACATTGTTACAAGAACCGACAAGATCATAAAAAATAACAACAAAACTAAAAAGTTTCATCCCTCTCATATACTCTGTTGTGTAACTCTATAAAAATAATTTATTTTAGGATTAAAGTTAATGGAAGGGTAAACTATTATCTGGGTGGGTATGGTGGGGTTTGGGCTTTTTGGAGTATTAGCCATCGGAGGATAGAGGGGTACAACTGAGGTGGGGAAGTTAGGGTGGGAAGGAGGGGAGGGAAACAGAGAGGTGGGTAAAGTCAAGATTTTTCTTTAGCAATATTTTTTCATTTGTTTAACCACATTTATAAAATGTGGTTAAACATGACCAAAGTTCTAACATGCGGCACAACCATACGCTTCCACCTAGGCGACTGTAGGGTAGCATTGACCAACAACTCCATTGTAGCATCCACCAAAAAATAATAAAAGGTGTATTTTTATAAAAACTATAATGTTAAATATATATTGATTTATTATGAATTTAAAATCTAAATATATCCAATAATCGGGTGGGGTTGGTTTGAATTTGAGGAAAAATGGATCCAAGTCAATCTATTTGCTATTCGTTTGGGTTTAGAGATTTTTATAACCAAATCTGAATCAAAATAGGTTTGGTTCAGTTCAAATAATTGAGTCAGCTGACTTTCATTATCTTTATTTAATTCAATTAAAATGCAAAAAATAAAAACATCACAAATTAAATGTCTTATTTTTTTTAATTTTATGCAAATGTATATTAACAATAACATTGATATACACAATTAGAGTATGTTTCATCAACCACATACATTATATATGACCAAAGTATTTGTTTTTAATATTACATGTATATTGGGTCGAGTGGTTTTTTGGGTTCAAAGTTGTAAAATCCGATAACTAAATTAACTACTACCGATTTTAATTGATTTTTATTCAATGTGAACCAATGACCCAAACAAATTTAGTTGATTCGATTTGGGTCGGTCGGGTTGAGCTGGTCCATGTACCCCGTCTCTCTCTATAGAAGTGTTTGGTTTTTTCACTTTTGGGCCAGATTCCAATTAAACTCGTTTAGCTTAGTCGTTTACTTAAACAGTGGACTTAGGAAGCTTGTACAATAATAGAGCCCCGACTATTTTATGGGCCTACGTAGCATTTTTCTCAAGTCTTTTATGGTTCATTAGTCACTTGGCCAATTATACAGTTTACGGTTCCAATGTTGAATTAGTTAGGCCCAAGGAAATGGCTTCGTCAATGGCCAAAATCAGGGTCATGGTAATGCCCAAAAACAAAAGCCTTGGTTAATGGTTAGTGTAAACTACGACATCACAGAACATAAACATTCTGCTGGCCATATCAATTTCGTTCATTATTATGATATATACATAAAGTTTCTTAGTACTGCAGAACATGATCAGGGCGATCAAAATAATCAGCTCCACAATAATTTTTTTTTTCCACCCAAACATATCCCAAGGATTCAATTTTGGCAGGACAGTGTTCAAGAGTCAACATCCCATTATTCATTAAATACTATTTTTTCAGTGTCACAGTACCTTCTCAACAGCATTGGTCAACAGAAGGAACACCAACCAAGTACAATATATTGTCAGATGATCAAAGGATCAATCAACATAAGTTTTCACCAGCTGTACCAAACTACAACAAATCCGCATTAAATAATTATTTCGTGCAGTCAAATATCCATGGTAGGGTTGTGGTGGGGCATTGTGGGGAACAAGCTTGTTACTACTGTAGTAAGGATTTGGATGGCAGGGTAGACCCTTAATCTAGTACGACTTTCAATGGAAATGAATCGTCTCATTAAAATTTCATATGATAAAGTTTATACGTGCTCTCACCCTTTATTCTTTTATGTCATAATTTTTGCTTGGTTCTTATATTTGTAATCAATGATGCGAAACCAGATCATGTGAAATTTTGATACGAGAGAATTAATTCCCGTAAGAAATCAACAAAAAGTGCACAACAGAATTTTGTATTCTAAAACTTGAAAAGGGCCAGAATAACTGAATTCTAAAGATCAAATGTCCAAAATGGTAGCTGAAAACTGGCCCATGTCTGCCAAAAAAAAGTGACCCACTTGGACCCCGGGCAATCACTGCTAATGCAAACAGCAATACTGATCACCCGCTTTTGACTTCTTTATATCACATTAATTTAAGATAAGATGACAATCAAGACAAGTACTTATTTCAGTAATCATGTTTCATACAATCAAGACAATCATTCAACTTTGTTTCGTCCAATACGACAATTTAGTTAAAATTAATTTAATTTTACACACAAATATTGCATTGCAATCCAATAGAGAAGCATTTGCTAATTATCATTACTAGAATTCTAGTATCAAGCTCTTTTTCTCATATAATAAAAAATATTAACTGGAGGGACAAGGAAAAATATCAATGAATGTACTGTTAAAGTACCATCAACAGTCACAATGCAGAAGCATTTAAGCCCCCAACAAAGCGAAAATGTCAACTTTATGGTGTTAGGCAAGCTATGCTGCATAACTATGCCTTAGTCCTTGTCCTACTTCTACGGGATTTTTCAGACAAATAAACCATAAAAAACCATTAATAATCCAAATAAACCCTTAATATCAATGAGCCATTTTGATACTATTAGGCAATTTCATAATAGATCATAATGAAACGAAACTAATTATTTGGCACAAATTAGTGGCTATTCTGTCTGGCTTATGTACTATGTTTTCGTGTAGAGATTAAAGATTCAAATCCCACCTCCAACTTTCTTAATTTTTGACAACTATATTTTAAATTTTTAATAACTAATAATAACAAGGATGTAATATTATTAATTTTTCTATATAAGAATCATATATGTTTGGAAGGGGAATTCTTTGACCATTTTTTTGAAAAAAAAACTAGTATTTTGTAAAAATTGGGCGTAAATATTTTTAAATTTCTTATTCTTAATTTTTGAAAAAAAAATTCCACACAACACTTTTTTTCTATTGGTTATGTTATACAAAATTTCAATTTCATTATATAACACAAATATACTGTAATTGCTAGATTATTAGATTAACTAATTTAGGATTCATGTGATCTTTTAAATTATACATATCTTCAATCCTAATTCATTTTTTACTTTCTTTAGGTGTGTTAAGATGACTGGATTAACTATATTTTGAATTTTTAAATTTTACTAATTTAATATTTGGGTGGATTTATTTTACTTTTGAGAAAAAAAAAATTTCTGTCTAATTTTTTTCTATTATTATATTATGTAAAATTAAAAATTTATGTTATGACTTAAATGGATAAAAAAATGCTGCACTATTGCACTGGAGATTCAAATGATAATTTTAATATCTATATATTTGAGTGCACTTAGATGGTTGAGTTATTTATTTATTTAAAAACTTTCTTTAGTTACGTTGATAATTAATCTTGTTATTGAGTATTACATAAATTAATAATGCATTACATATTGTAAAATTAATGTAATTATCAAAAATTGAAAAAGGCGAATGTGGGATTTATATCCTTGACCTCTACATAAAAATATAGTACACATACCAATGAAATGAGCAACTAATTTGTGTTAAATGATTGCTCTGATTTTGTTACAATCAGAAATCGCTTAATAATATCAAAACGGCTCATCCTTATAAATAATTTTGAAATGTTTTTTTGGGTTGTTAATGATTTTGTGATTTATTTATGTGGAAAAGCCTATACGCACCGGCGTTAACTGAGACCTACCAAAGAAAGGAATACCAATACTATTTGGTGTAGAAGTACACTTCACAAGGAAATAACTAGCACATTGTGTTGGTGTAATTGATGAATTGTGTCCTTCATTATAACAATTTTTTTTTTTTAAATAACGCTACTCTTATAACAAATCCAATGGTGGTAAAATTAATGTCTCCTTAGACATCTACTTTTGGGTGTTAAAACGATCCTACTCTTATATAACAAATACTAAATAATGGGAGAAGTCAGAAAATTTAACTAGGTACTGCTTTATGTTAATAAAGAACTGAAACAAGAATATGTTAGGTCCAGGAAAGAATATTCCAAGCTAAATTTCATCAAACCAATGTACAGTGCATTTTCATCAAATTATCCAGCTTCCCGGACTTCTCATATTCAGGTATTTGCCAGCCAAGTGGGTCAAGACGAAATTTGAAGTAGGATTGTTAAATATTCAACTTCAAAAAACAAACTACCAAGAACAGGAAATCAGCATGAATAAGCACTAAAACAGCATAACGTTGTTCAACATATTGAAGCTAATAATAAAGCAACTATGAATAAATTTCCTGTTGGTTCCCTCGTAAATTCAGTAACTAAGTTTTGGGCACACAAGAAGCACCCCAATGTTGCAGGTGATCTAATAGTTCCGATGGAATGAATAACTCATTATTGAAGAAAACTATGAAACTAAGGAACTAGGTGTGTTTACCTCAGTATCATTTCCTGAACTAGTAACACTAGAAAAAGGAACAAGATTTAATAATAGACGGGATAATTCTCACTAGCCTTAGACCAGATGTTTTTGTAGATAGCTGTGGCAATTGGAACTATAGCAAAAAGGGCAATCTGAAGTTGGTCAGAGCTACTTGTTCTGATAGAGATCTGTCCACTGAGCTTGTTGTTCAATGCGGCACGAACAGCCATCTTATAACCTCGACAAATCGAAAATTGGGACTGAAAATTGGCCCCTAAAGCCAAGTCGCCTCTCCACCTCACCAGAGAAAGACCCAGTGCGTACTGGTCCTGACCAATTGGAAAATCTGCTTCTCTGAGCCGCACTTCTACATTGCTGCCATAAGCAGAATCACCTTGAGACCGCTCAATCCCAGCGCTTCCCACTAGTACCAAGCGTTTCCCCAGAGCTATCTGATCTTCAACTTTCAGCCCCGTGGATACATTTTCGCCCAAAAAGGTCACAGAAACACCAGCAGCAGTTTTATTCCTTTTGAAGTTTTTGAATCTTGTCTCTCCTCTAAGAATGTAAGCTAGCTGCTTCCCGATGTTCTGTATGTCGAAGCCTGCCATGCTTGATGCGTTCTCTCCATGTTTCGCAGCAATTGAGGAATCCAAGTGGATAGTGAAGTCTTTCTTATCCTTACTGATCTGAACAGAAACAGCTGCCGGGAATTTATTGATAATAGCTAGACTGTGTTCAAGGTTTACACCATCATAGCCACAGTCATGGTCCCAACTATGTGTGTCTAACACTGGCCTTGTCAGAAACTGGGATGTTGGCTCTAAGAGACGGTACCTGTAGGCTGGGTTATCACTGTCAAAGGATGGTGGCAGGACCATATCAGGCAATGGAACTGGCACAGAAGCTGGAGCTCCATTCTCTTGATCATCTTCTTCCATGTAACCAAGTTCATATACATCAGTTTTACCTTTTTTCTTCATATCTCTCATCCTTTTCAACTCCTCTTTCCACTGCTTCGTCTGCAGGAGTTTGACCCGATAATCATATTCATCAAAGTATGCTTTTTGCTGTTCTCTACTAAGACTAGCAACCTGAGATTTCTTAAGAGGCTTAAATGGCAGGTGCTGGTTTTCAATTTCATCATCTTCATCTAGATCTGAATCAGACAAGTCAGCCAACTCAATATCAGAATCGCCATTGTCAATGCCACTTTGATCAGCAGGGAGTTTTGGATGGGGATGAGACTGTAATAACCAAGATAACAAATATGGAAGTGGTGGGGAGCGGACACGAAAACCAAACAGCTTGCGGGGGTCAAATGATTCTTGAATTTTTGAAAGATTACCAGCTTCAGCAAGAATCTTCATTGAGTGGCATAAGAGCAACAAGGAGGGTCTCCAAATCTGACCATTCGGAAGCACTTTCTCCCCATCTCTATTTTTTCGACATAAAGGATGGTTTTCAACAAGAGCAACTGGATTCATTAAGCCTGGGTTCATAACACGCATGTCGCCAACAGCTTGCCCAATGGTTTGTTGAACCGTATGAGTTCTTTGAGCAACAAATACATCATAACTCAATGGGGAACCTGATGGCCCATCTGGAGGGGCAGAGGCACCATGAGTCAGGGCAACTATAGCATTTCGCCATATTGATGGGCCAAGGCTATTAGAAATTGATCTTAAGACTGGCAGATCATTGAGATCCCTAGTTTGTGTGTCCAGACGATCCACATAGAGGAGAATATCAGGAGGAGATTTTTTTATCGACTTCTTAACTATAGATAAGACCTTTCTGTTGAAACTCTGCTCCAGTGCAGCAGACTTCAGGCCAGGTGTGTCAAAAATCCTTATCTTAACTCCATCAACCATCCCATCAATTTCTGTCATAGCAGTTGTGGCAGGACCATATGCACCGATGCTAGTCTTCATTTCACCTAAAATTGAATTTATTGTAGCACTTTTCCCCACACCTGTTTTCCCAATAACCAGTATATTTAAAGAACAATTCAAATCATCTTTTCCCTCTGCTTCAAGCTTCCAAGCACTCTCCTTTGCAGCGTCTATGCTGAATATTTGACCAGTTTGCCTTCCAGCAAGAAGTGTCAATCGATACAACACCTGTGCTGCTATAGATTCTTCTGGAATAAAACCTAGCCTATGCACTAGTCTTAAATACTTTATGCTGATTTGTTGCAATTTCTCCAATTTCTTTTTTTCTTCGTCCCTCAAATTAATATCAGAATTGGTGCTAGCTCTACTATCAGAGGAAGTGAAAAGATCAGCACGGTTCAATCCAGTAGAAGATTTACCAGACTGGAGTGACGGTCCCAAACCAGCTGGGCGGTCAAGAGAGAAGAGCCTTGATCCATCTTTAGAGGTTACTGTGATACCACCACCATCTTGTCCATTGCCCATTCCTGCTTTCAAGAGAGCAGCCAAGGCAGCCGAATCAAACAGCTGCTTGCCTTCTCCTTCATCATCAGTATCGGCTTCTTCCTCCGAGTCAGTCACAATCTGACCATCAATCCTCTGAGAGAGATTCTGTGAATTGTCAGCACCAGATTGAGAGCCAATGCCGGATTGCTTTTCCAGCTCCTCCAAGAACCGCTTGGCAGCTTCAGAACTTCCAAAGATCATTTCCTCACCCTCCCCATCTGACACTGAACCATCCAGCACTCCACTGCGAGTATGATCCTCACCCTCATCTTCGTTGCCCGGCACTGGAGCTATGCCAAGGGAAGAATTAGGATTCACGTATTCAGATATAAGGGAGTCACCAGAGCCCTCAACATCGCTCACGGTTTCCCCCTCACCATCGTGAGCATCAATGTTTCTGGCATCCTGCAAAGCCTTCACATCGTCACTTGCAAATCCAAAATTCCCATCGTTCTCAATAACAGATATGTCACTCTCCGGTCCATTCTCCGCGTGTCCAGCACCATTCACATCAGCACCAGTGTCATCATACTCAACATCCCCATTCACAAGCTTATCAAAAGCCTCTACAGTTTCCAGCTCAATTGGGTCAAACTCATTCTCCACACTCACAGCACCACCACCGCCACCATCCAACCCTCTAATCTCAGACTCCTCAACCTCCTCCTTGTCCCCAACAACAGCCACCCCAGAAGCCAACAAATCAACTTGCGAAGCCTCAACAACGGAATCTCCATTACCTACAAAAAAACACATCACCATCACATACTAACTCACACAATCAAAGAATCAAAACCATCAAAGCATGTTCACTTCCACAAAACGTTATTCCATTTTCATTTCATGGCTTTATGTTTCCAAAACCAATTACAAATACACAATCCATTTCTCAATACTTTGTGAAAGCAACACTACAAAGAACAAATTAATACTGAAACATGAAATTAAAAAAAAAAAAACCAAACATACCCTTAGTTTCATCACCAATAAGGTTGTTGGTGTTACCTCTAGTGTCACCATTTGAAACCCCATGATTCTCCTCTGTATCAACAATCTGCTCATCTTTGAAGCCATACCCTTTAACTCCATTATTCTCCTCATCATCAAAATCTCCCTTTTCATCATCATCAACAACACCAGAAGCCTCCATAAACTCCTCATTTCCATCACCTTCCAGCAGCTCCAGTTTCACACCAACCACCTCGTTATCATCGCCAGTGTCCACCACGACAGGCTTGTCAACCTCGGCGGAATTCAGAAAAGGGGCGTCGTCTTCGGCGCTATCAGGGTGGGGCTGGAGGGGGACCCTATCCGACGCCGTTTCGAAGTCCTCCTGACCACTCAGAAAGCCGTCGGTGTCGTCAGACACGTCTTCACTACCGCCATTCACAACAACAACAACGTTGGTGTCGTCGTCGTTGTTGTTGCTGTCGTTGTTTTGGGATTGGGAAGGAAGGGAGGGTGATGAATGGTTTGAGGTTTGTGGAGAAGAAGAAGAGTCAGAGTCCATTGATGAAACGCCGAAGGTTTTGTGTAGAGAGAGAGAGAGAGAGAGAGAGAGAGAAGGTGAAGAGATAAGGTTTATAGTAGTATGAGAGATGAGAAGAGAAGAGAAGAGAAGAGGAGAAGAGAAGGAGCGTGTGGGGGTTGTGCGTTGTGTGTTTTCGGATTTGTGCTGTGCCGCCTCTTATTCCTGTATATGTCTGGGAACCATTGCCTGAGGAGGAGCCGCTCCAAGTGCAAGCTTTTCCTCTAAGCGCACTGTGCAAGTGATGCACAAATAATAAACAATTTCAGTTTTTAATTTTTAAATTTTATATAAAAAAAATTAAAAATAACAATTAAAAATTAAATTTTATAATTTTAAAAATTTTCAGTATTTTTTTCACAAAATTAGAAAAATTAAAAACAGAAAACTTAAATCAAACAAGCTTTTACTAATTGAAATTTTCTAATTAAGTGTTTATTTAACATCGGTCAAATTCAATAATGAAAAAAAAATCAATGAATTAAATAAGCGGTAGTCACTATCTCATTCAATATTAATAAAATAAATATTTAAATAAAACTCAGATGAAATAATCCTTTTAAATGTTCAAATATCAATCTTGACATGGACAATAACACTAGTTTAACTGATTTTATTCATATTGTCATCTATGTTGATGAAATTCTTTTACTTGTTGATATAGGTTATAGAATGGAATATTAATTTTTCTAACCAGTGTTCTTAGTTAATGTTTTCAACATGGTAAGTTTTTCATGGAAAAATATGATTTTTAAATTTATAAAGTTTGTGGTCAATTCAAAAGTTGATAGAATTTTTTTTAATTGGAACCTGTAACCCCATAGAATATTAGTGTAGCACACCCTTTCCTATATCCCAAGATCCCAGGTTGTTTTTTTCCCCTCAAAAATCATTATGTGACTTCTATGGGATTCTTATTAATCTAATTCAAGTATTGGGTTACTACAAGAATATAGTTTTGTTTGCATTAACTTTTTTTTTCCTCTTTTTATAAATAATAAAATTTAGATTCAAGGGAAGGCTCACCTTGTTATAAGCATGGCTGCGCACTTATCAAGAGCTTACAAAGACCCTAACAGAGATATTAATAAGGCATGCCTTTGAAGTAAGTTAGACTAAGTAAATTAGCCAACTACCCTCCTCTATATTAGTTAAATACCTTATTTAAGGTAAACAATTGTCGAATTACTTAATCAAATTAAACATTGGTCCGATTTGTGTTAATCGGGATTCGAATCCATAATCTCACTCTAATATCACTTGCATTGGATCAAGCATTTATCACTAAACCAAAAGTTATATTTATTAGTAAGGGCGCAACCTTATTTCCTTAAAGGGTCAGAATCATATCTAGCTTGAAGGCTACACCCATTACAGACATCATGCGTCCGAATGTTAAGCTTATTGAATCCTAAGGGTGATATTGCCTAATTAAAGTCAATATGACCTCATTTATATGTAATATTATTTGAGTGAGAGAAGCATAATCCTACGTGACATTCTAGGATCACGTAAGAATTTATCGTGTTTGCTTGATAGAGTGGTGGACAATCAAGCTCATGTTTGAAAGAATATAGGTGCCTTGAACATTTTCACTGCCAATGAACCATTGATCTCTTTAATTTCACTTGTATGGGGTATCATAATGGAAATCAAACAATTATTCCTGAGAGAGAGAGAGGTTTCAATTAGCCATATCTTCTTTAGGGAGAAAAATATATGTGTCGATTGGCTTGCTAAGAAAGGGGCTTTGGGAAATGAGTGTTTGTTGTTTTGGGGATAGGCTTCCCTA
The DNA here is from genome assembly GCA_031216105.1 of Dalbergia cultrata. NCBI lineage: Eukaryota > Viridiplantae > Streptophyta > Magnoliopsida > Fabales > Fabaceae > Dalbergia > Dalbergia cultrata. Next base: position 26,882 of record JAVHNL010000250.1, on the reverse strand, counting down.
GGCAATCACCAATGTGTTGCTAGCTGATGTCATCAGTGTAGAGTTTTGTAAAGATTAACCCCTTTTCTTTTGATTTTTAATGAATTTAGCAGCGCTGAAAAAAAAATGGTTTACATTTTATTTTGAGGTTTCAAAGATGAAAGTGATAACATGTTGCTTTGTGTTGAGTAAAAATTCTAGGTGTACAAATGAAAATATTCTTTTAACTCAAGATCACATTGTGAGATTAATTTTAATGTATTGTTAATATAAGTTTTTTTAATATTATCATTTAACCATGTTTCTTTCTTTTATATAATTTTTGAAAAAGTTATGGAAAGAGTCAAACTATTTTAATGATATGGTTATATATATTTGGATGATTGTATAGATTTACTCTATGCAATTGTTTCAAAATTAAATCCTTGTACTATTATAAAGTTTTATTTGAACAAATAAAAATGCAATAAACTTTTAGAATATAAAATTAGATTCTGAAAGTAGTTTTATCTTATAATGTTTAAATAAAATTTAATACTAAAAAATATTTAGTCATATTTTTTTTTGTAATTAAGTTTTTAAATTTAATTTATTTTAAAATTAATCTATCAAACATATTCAAAGCTTTCTCGGTCATTATCCATATAAAAGTGATTTTTATCAATACTGTGCAAAAAAATATCTATTATGTCAAATCACATTTTAGATAAATTTGCCTTATCACAAAATCACGTCATAGTTAACTCAATTATGATAAAATAAATTTTTTTTTTGCAAAATCAAGCTAATTCAAAATCAATTTTTCAAATTCTAATCCAAACACACTATGATACTGTTTGGAATGATTCAATTTGAGAATTGATTTAATTTTGTTTGAACTATACATTTAATCGTATATTTGAAATGATTATATGAATTAGGATTTAAATTAATTTGAAAATAAATTCTTAAGTTAAAAAAATATTTTTTATTAGTTAAGTTTAAAACATATTAGATAGTGTTTATAATGATTAAGATAATAATTATTTTGATTTAATTTATATTCATCTTTTCAAATATTTAATTCCTATAAAATCTTATCAAATTTCATGTGGAATTGAGTAATGAAATTATTTTTTATTCCCAAAACATTCAAATACAAAAATTTGATTTGTAAATTAAAGAAAAAATTACATTTTATCCCGTAAACTATATAAGATATATACACTTTTGATTGTAAACTTTACAACGTGCATTTCAACCCCCCTAAGTCCTTAACTTTCTTGAAAATTCACCACTTTGTTAATTTTTCATTAATTATTAACAAAAATATCACAAATTTAAAAAAATTTAAGATATTAGGTTGCACATTTAAAAAACTTTAGGGAGATTAATTTGCATATGTTCCAAAATTTAGGGGTGTTAGTACACTTACTTGGGGTAAATGCACATTTGTGAAAGTTTAAGGGATCAATTTGCATATTTTTAAAGTTTAGCGGCTAAAATACATATGACCTATAGTTCATTGGGATAAAATATAAATTTTCCTAAATTAAATCAATTAATATTTTTTTATTAGAATTGTTTTTAAATATTTGATCTCGCGTTTATTACCTGTAAGTTAAGGTTACTCACCACTAAACAACGTTTTTGTGCATTTAGCCAACAAATCTATTGTCATATAATAATAATAACACGAAAACCAAAAGACATGCATCATGAGTAAAAGATAATCCCCTACTCAACCAAGAGACCAAGGTTTTTCAAATCTCTCTATTGTCATATAATAATGTTAGGACAGGTTGCTAGAAAGAAAAATATATCTGAAAGCAATGTCAAAAGACTACTTAAGACTTGACAAGCGACTAGGCTCAACATAGGAGCTAATTTTATTTAAAAGCATAAGCATAAATAAACTTAAATAAGCTTATCCAATAGTCATTCCAAACACTACCCTACCTAATCAGCTTCTGGGTTGAAAATTGGATTACTACAACAAAAGCAGATGTTTTACAACCATATGATCCAGTGACCCAAAAAAATTAAACCAAATAACTCTGCCCTTCCTAATTCCTTTAAATAAATGAAATTAGGTTGATCAGGAAAATAATAAAAAAAGTCCTTTTTGACTGTAATTTCAATGTAACTTTCGCTTGACAGATACCCTAAAAGACTTATAATATTAAAGACTTCATTTTAATGTAGTGTATAAAAAAAATTTATATTACCATTCAATCATGCAATGTCACATCGTGAAATACTTAAACTCTTATCCCGACTAAAAATCATATAAATAGAAAAGTTTGATTGTATGATATAATTTTTTTTATCACTATTGGTGCCTCATAATTGAATTCTAATATTAAACCATTCACCAAAATATAACCCTTCTATTATTGACTAATATTAAATTTCACTCTTATAAGATCCATATTGAAAGTCAAAGTCAATATGCACAAGAAATGTGAGATCATTATTCTATCTGCTAGTGCAAGAAGATACACCTACCAAAATTCACCAACCCTCGTTGCAACTAGAAACTACTTTAACTTATCAACCTCTTCCACAAGGATGAATCAAAAGACAGGTAGAAGTGCTACTCTGTCTTTCACAAGCTAAATAAACAAGATCCAACCAAACCAGCATGACTTCGGATAATCTCTAACTCCCTAGAGTGCCAAATAGTACAAAGAAATGGCCACACAATAAAAATCTCACCTATAAAGGCTATTATAAAGGACCACACTGGGGATAATATTTGAATAAATCGCTTCAATTTTCATTTACTTGTTGCAACCTCCCTAGCATACTACTAGACAAAACCTACACCTATACCTACAATATTAGGGGTTGCACAGTGTCAGAATGAAGCAATAGCAGGAGGATATCTGAGGCTGCTGCTGAATGGAGAGTGGTCTCATGATATAGATATGCAACAGATTGCAGTTCTGGTCGTCAACATTTCAGTAGTTTTAGGATGTCAACATTTAAGTAGTTTTAGGACGTTCTATCCAATGGCGTGAGATCATTTTTATCGGGATAGAGATTGTCGTTGGACTGTAAGTTGTCAGAAGAAGGCTCCACATTCTGCTGATCCTCATTTTTCTTTGAATTCAGAAACCGGCCTCCACATCCTCTTGCTCTCCTCAGTGCATGCAAATGTCGAGATTCATGTAGGTATGGCTGAAAGATTTGTTTAAAGATCAAGTAAGTACATCCATAAACAAGGCACAGCAGCATGCAAGGCAAAGAAACCTATGTACTATTGAGACACATGATCAAGAATCTAGCAGCTGATAACACAACTAATTTGTAAAAATTATTTCTTGATCAACCTTTGTCATCATTTAAAGAACCATGAGAACAGAAAGGGGTAATGATATACCTTACGGTTTCTCATAGCTTTATGTTCTGATTCAGCTTTAGCACGGGACTGTCTACGCCTTAATATACCATGATACTGTTTTGCGTTGACAAACACAGGCTCCTCAACTGCATCAGTTGGCAAAGGAACACCAGCTTGTTGAATTCCCATCAACTGAAGGTTGACCTGGCACAAGGTATGGTTCAACAATATGAGGGTCAAACAAAGGTTTTCACAAGAAACCACGATGTTACAGGCATGAATATTAAAAAAATTAAAGCGTACCATTGGCTGTCCACCGTAAAGTTGTGAGGGATAAGGTTGTGCATCATACGGAGCAAAGATGCTTCTGTAGTATGGATCTGGATATGGGTAAGCAGGTGGTGCCTTCAATTAGATATGAAACCAACAGAAATCAGTAAAGTGCAAACAAGTTTACTTTGTCAAATAAGATGGGACAGAAAAAATAGCAGAAAAGAAGCAAAAAGATCAAATCTACAGTGGTGGGGGACCTAAAGTAATTCAATCGCCTGACCAAGTCTGAACAGCCACTTCTTACTTCTTTGATTTCACATCAAGACAACAACTGGTACCACTACTTGCTCAGGCAATCATTCATGGACCTTCAATTGCCAGGTCAAAAAACTCTGGTTACTTCAAGAAATCAACCTCAAATCACCAAACACAGCCCCAAAGGAAACTTAATTTGCACAGCAAAACTTTCAGAATGCAATGTAATTCATTATTACTTGTCGGGTCAGAAGTCTTGAAACCATCCAAGGCTAAATTAAGCACTTATGAGAAAAACACTTTCAAGAAAACTCCGGCATCAAGAATTTCTTTCATACTATTATTATTATTAGTTTGTTAAGTACATGGAGAAATTCCTATCTTCGCAGATCAGACAAGAAGTGTAAATAAGAGCTAACTTGCTCAAGAATTAGAGGAAGAATAAACTTGGGCAAGCAAATTTCATCAGACTAGATATTAGAAAATGTTCAGATAATAACCCCCTATATATGCATATCCCTTATAACTGCAACAGATAAGACTTGCCAAATGCCAACCGACGGCTACAGCCTATACAAAACAAAACAATCCTAAGGATATCGTGAATTAATTAAATATAAAGATGACAGCTCTAGTGAGAACACCAAGGATAGCAAACCGCGGCAGAAACATTTTTTTTACGGAAATATGAAGAGAAAGTCGAATGAAATTTGATGTTCATACCATGGCAGGCCCAGCTCCAAGTGGCGGAGGTGTTGCATACTGAACATTCTGCATACCAGTACTTGGCTGAGAAATTCTATTTTCAGATAAAGACTGCATCTGTGATTCTGTCTGCTGCTGCCCACCACCTTCATTATCTGAACAACAGTTTGTTAAATAACTCTAGGCTTCAGATGTTCCTTCTTTTTTGTGTTTCTTTTTCTTATTCTTGTTTTTGTGTTTTGTTTTGTTTGTGTGTGTGTGTGTTTTTTTTTTCTGGGTGTTTTGGCCTTTTTTTTTTTTTTGGGGGGGGGGGGGGGGGAACCAAATTTCAGATAGCTTAGCAAGGAAAACTCTGGTTCTGATTCACACAATCCTGTGAGTCACCAGAGGTAACTTCTACGGAACACCCTAGTATTACCACAATTATTTAATCTAACACCCATGTAAGGGAGCTATTTTCTGCTGTTAATTCTTTTTGAGGAATTTTTTTAGTGAGAATACCTGTAATGTCAAGGGTAGAAGTCACGTTTTCCTTTTCTACATGCAACATCTTGTCCAAATCTGGAAGCAGAACAAATAGTGTTAACAAAATTCAAGAGTATTGCAGTAACATAGTATGTACAGTAAACAGAGTCAATGAAGAAGAAATGAAGAAAATTGCCAGAAGTTAATAGTCTATGCAATGGTGGTTTCTTCAAGAGATAAAAGAAAGAAAGAAAGAAAAGTTTTTATGATAATATGTCCATACAACCAGAAGACGAAGACATAAACTAATTTCTGAAACAGAATGGAGATCACAAATAAAGAGGAAGGAGAGCGAAAAATCTTAACGATGAACCTGTTTGGTTTGGTTTGAGTTTTCATTTTCTGTGTTTTTTGCTTTTAGGATTTTGTGAAGAAAATAGAGAAAATAATAAATGAAAACTAAAACCAAATAGACCAAGCAACAAAGATGTTTTTGTCAGCTTGTTTAGCCTCCCTGCATTGTCAATCATTCAACGTAGCAATTATTATCGCGTAGCTAACGGAGTGATGAGTAAACCAGGTGATTAAATTTTCATATTCCACAGACTAAGACTAGGGGTAGAGTCTAAGAAGCATGGATACTTCAAAAATCTTGCTGCACCCGTGTCGGACACTTTTGCAGCACCGATACTTTGGCGACACTTGGACACCCATGTCCAATCATCTCTCGATCTCGAGAGCCCCTGATGTAGTTTTGCCTCAAGCAAACATGACAACAAACTCATTTTCATTATGTAAACATTTGTTCATTATTGTTTATGGGCAAAAACTTATGCAGATTTTTTTATTCTTGTAATTTTGTTTTTGTCAATTCTTAGTTATGGGATATTTTTTAGCCATAAGAGTGCTTGGATTTGGGTTTTCTCATTATAATTTGTTATTTTTATGTTTTATTATATCATGTATCATAACCGTGTCGTATTTTATATTTTGTAAAATCACCGTGTCATTGTGTCCGTGTCGTGTCGTATCCGTATCATGTGTCGTATCAGTGCTTCCTTGGGTAGAGTTCAATAAAGGGATGTCAAATTGAATGTACGGTCAAATACTATAGTCAAAATTAATATATTTCCAAATTTAGTAATTTTTAAATAATAACAATTTTCACTGCATGACTCAATCTATTAGCATGCATTCAAATAGTTCAAGCAGCATCTTTTGATTAATACCATTAAGAGAATTTGGTATGGCAAAATGGATGATGATTCACGGGAATTTTGATCCCATTAATCCATCAAAAAATATAGTCAAAATCGTGAACGAAATAAGGGAAACTTGCCACGGCATCCTAGGCAGCTGACTCTTCTAAATTTGCAAGCAAAACTCGCAAAAACGATCATACTTTGGGGCATGTCTATTTCTCAAATTTTGGCCAATTGCAACTAAGATATCATCCAAATAATTACCTTCTTCTTCAGGATTCAAATCTCAATTTCTCTCTCAAAATAACTGCTTTTGTTTACTACTGCAGCCAAAGGGCCTTTGCTTGGTGTGTATATCTACAACTACAAGTCAATTCTTAACCTGACCCTGATAAATTCCAAAATCAAATATTCATGGCCATAACCATACACTAAAACAAAGAACTTCATTCACATCAAGCTAAGCAAGTACAATTTGAATTATATATATATATTCGAATCACCAACAATCAGGTTAAAACAACCACGAAAACGGAAAAGCTTTACATGAGAAGCGGATGACCCAGAAACAAAAAAAAACCCAGAAGATTACAAATTGGGAGGTTTTTGTTGAGCTCACTTTCAGAGTGAACAAAACGGGAAGGAATCGGAACTAACCTTGAGCGAAGGGCAAATTTGTCAATTTGTGGGAGCTGCCTGGAACTGAATCGTCGAACTGCTGTTGTGTGTCTCCTGAGAGTGAGAGAGAGAGAGAGAGAGAGAGAGAGGTTTGTAACTTAGAAGTGTGTCGTACCTGCCACCTATCCACACGACACCCACCCAATTCACAAATCCAGCCTTTAGCAATCATGACAAAAATAATAATAATTTGCTTCGTGAATTAAATCTTGCGTTTGATTTTTTTCAAAAAATAAAAAGTGATTTTATTGTTAAATTCATGCTATTTGTTTATTTTTGTGAAATTTGACAATTTTTTTTGGTAGTGGAATTTGATGGGATTTGAATTGATTTTAAAACTTAAATACAAATCAAATCAAATCAATTTAATTTCTACTTTAACCATTTTAAAAACAATTTATTGTATTTTAAACAAAGCAACGAATTTCTTAATAGAAATACTGGTACATCCAGGGTCTATTACTAGGAATTTAACTTATACGATGGACTTAATGAAGGTCCCTTATAGCCTCTTTGGAATGAAAATGTTGGATCACTAATTGAATTCAATTTTATTATGACTTGAATTCTTGTGAGTGGATTAATTTAGTAAAGTATAGGTGTAAATACTCTAGAGCTAGATTTCTATAATTTCACTCAATTTTTAATTAAATTTATATAATTTTAAAGTTTATAATCAAATCTCTATACTATGCACACAAAAATTCAGTTAGATCCTTATAATTCAAAAATTTGTGATAAAATTTCGATATCATACAAGAGTTTTCAATCAAGTTCCAATATTGCACAAATATTTTCAATCAAGTCCATGTATTGTATAAAAATATAGTGACTTGATAACAATTTTGTTTTAGCTATATAGAGATAATTAGTTGAAAATTTTTGTACAATAGAAACTTGATCACAAATTGTTAAATTATAAGGACTTAAGTATAAATTTTTAAACCATAATGATCCTTTTAGGAAATTTTAACATTTAATAATTATTAATAAATATTTATAAGTATTTTTAATGATAATTTTATATCAAAATTATTTTTCTTGATAATATTTTTATTGATACTTTCAATGCCATCAATTGTTATTGAATATTTTTCTTGTAGTGAATGTATAACCTCAACTAGAATGAATCACAATGAAAACTATTGATAATTTGATTGAAAGGAGGAAAATTGATGTCAAGGTTGACAGTATTAGGACTGAATTAATGTTAAAATTTGTTTGTTATCAAAGTGATATTTACTCAATGAGTAATATTATGAGAATAATAAAATTTCATAACAAATGTATACCATAAAATTTATCACTATTGGATGTGATGAGTGAGTAAATGAGTGGGGATCACTCATTATATCTAATGATAATAAGATATGTGACGTGTATTTATTGTGTAATTTTATTATTTCCGTAACATTTTTGTTACTCAATATCTTTTATTAGGTAATAAAGAACATTTTGCCTGGGTGGAACAAGTTATAAAAACCTTGAACCGACAAAATGTTTTGGTACATCCGATTCATATAACAAAACATATTGCCGTCAATGAAACATGAAGTTAATTTGATACATTCTGTGCATGAAAATTGATCGAAAAGCATGAAAACCGAATAGACGTGTACAAAACGAGGTTTGGATGACCATATACAATTTTATTTTTTTTTTTGGGGGGGGGGGGGGATGGAAGAACTATGGATCAATAATATTATGAGAGTTGTTTTTTTAACCCATTCATATTAAACTTTATTCCTCAATTTTCTTTTCACAAGTATACCTAATTATACACGGTCTTATTAACAAAAATAAAATAAAATTGGCTTTAACATTTGCTATCTCAAAAACTTCAAATAGATATAATAAATGATAATTATGTTGAAAGTTTATTAAAATTAATCTCATAAAACATAGAGATACTTGAATAAGGATAATCATGAATCATCACTCAACATATGTATTGATAATTTAGAATTGTAATATCCAAAGATTGAAATGAAAATTTAAAATCACCTGCTCATCATTTTACAAAATACAAACTGCAAAATATGCAAATTATCTACATCATTCTCTTGGAAGTCCCAAAAAAGGGGAAATACTTAACAAAAACAAATGAATGATTGAACTAAATCAAGCCAAGACTAAAATTCAAAGCGACAAAGGCATAAACTGGTTCCATAAATTATAAAAACTGGAAAATAAACCGGTGTCCTTAAAAAATTGTGCATCAGGCTCGATGACAGGTGCATCATCCTAAGCAATTTTCTTCGTAGAGCGACGCAGAGGTGATTCATGAACGTTGTAGGAATTAATCAATTGTGTACTCTGTTAAGCTCGGACAAGGGATAAGGTCCTGCACAATCAAGAAGTCAAACCATGAGAGTTAATTAAATTTTCCACACCAGCAGATAGCAATAAACTAGAAATTCTAAAATGTTTTCACACCAAAGTTTCATCTTGCATTAAGAACGTGATCATTGTAAAACATAATAGTAACCTTTTTTTTTTTTTTGGTGAAGTCCACCAGTTTCGCAAGTGCTATTATCAACAACTCAATTAATCTGGCTAGGCTCAATCCAGTGAGGATTTTTTCCATTCTTAGGCGAGATACTTGACTAAAGAGTCAAAACATCTAACCACTTTCACTAGTCCCTGTTGATAAAAAATAATAACTCAAAACCAAAATGTTAAAACTGTTAAATGATTGAGAAATATTATTATTTGAAATACTATATCAATTCATATATAATTTATTATTAGATGTGATGTGGATCTCATTCAAATAAAATTCATTTTTTCATCCAATAATGGACTAAATGTAAGTTGATAGTGCATCTGACAACTCTATAAATATAACATTTTTTTAAAAATGAATTAGGGCACAAATCTTCTTTCTTGTCGCGTAAGTAACTAACGATCTCATTGCTGATCGTGCATGAAGCATAATAAGAATTCATGGAGCTTGTAACTCACATCCAACTTCATCCTCAAAGCTTTGGGCTTCCCTTTTGGCCTTTGCCGTGACCGACGACCCACCATCTTCATCAAATCCTCCTCAATCTCCTCTTTCGACAACGGCACACAAAATTTCACAATCTCCTTCTTGTCAAAACCACTGTGTTTCCTCTCATCAACCTTCAATATGTTCCCCCTGCCTGCGGCATCCACCGTTGGCGCCACCATAACCGTTGGTAGCGATTCCAACCATTTTTCTCTCTCCAGAATCGCGTCTATCATTCCGTCCACTGAAGCCCTCAGATCATGGATAAGCTTCTCCTTCATCTCCGTAAGATCGTGCAGCATCAGCGAAGCCTCTGAGGAACTTCGGTCCCTCTCCGGCGACCTCTCCATCTTCCGCTTCTGAGCCACGGTCGATTCCGGCATTCTAATGGAAGCAACAGTGGCGTCGTTAACGGCAGTGACGGCATCCTTGGTGCACCATACTAGGCGCCTCTGGTAGCCCCACTTCAAGGTGAGATTGTAGTGATGGCCATTAATGAATCCGTTTGTTGTCGTCGTTTTGTGTTGGCCTGAACTTGCCGGTAACACCATATTTGGCGTGCGGACTGGAAAAGGAGAAATGATGTGTGGAAACAAGAGAAGGCAAAATTGTAGAGAGCGATGATAGAAAGGAAAAAAAGAATGCAGATTTGGAGTCAGTATTATCGCATCGGTTGAAGATTATGCTGGGAAATAATAAATAGGATGTTATACGTGTGTTTGGAATAATTAACGTGAGTTTATATAGAAGAAAGAAGAAGCGTGAGATAGGGATTAGAAGAGGTTTTGAGTTATTATTGTGTTGGGCTTGCCGAGTTGGAGTATCTATCGTAGTGTATGCAGTTATCGGTTGTTGGAAAAGAATACGTGAATATCTTAATTTTGAGATTTCTTCGTTATCTTTAAATTTTAAAGGCACTGGTGGTTAAGATTTTATCATGTTTCTCACTAGCTCAATTTATTAAAATATTAAAAAACATAAAAATTCAGTTAGAACAATTGAAAACAAGAAGAGCATCAACAGCTATAGGGTGCCTAAGTAAAAACCTTTATTTAGTTGTTATGTAATTTGTGTATATATTCTAATTAAAGTAATTGATTTTTCAGTGTAAAATAACTTAATAAAAACATACTAATAATTTTATAAAGTGCAATAAAAGTCTTACACAGTTACATTTAAACATTTATTGAAATTATGTGACATGATTTTGTTTTACTTGTTAATTTATAACGTCTTTTTGATGGATTTAAATTTGATAAACTTTTTCAAATCCCTTTTTTTATTTCAATTTTATGGTAATGAAGAATTTAGATTGAGATAAAGAGTCCATGCAATCTAAGGTCAATACATCCCGAGAGACTCATCAAACATTTTCTTATAGACAAGTCACCTGACAGACGGGGCAAATGCAAATTCGTTAAGTTAAACCAAAAATCATGCTAATGCATTAGTAGAAAGCTTGTAGATAACTTAATAAAAATAAAAATATTAATGAGATAATGCAAACCGATATGATTTTTATAATTTTATTATACTACTTTTTGTTTTGTGAGATATATTTTAATTACATTTTTCAAATGTTAATTTTATTATGATTTTCTCTTAAAATTATTTGCATTTATTTTTATAGTTACTAGTATCTTTAATTAATCTCTCCACCTAAAATATTTTAGGAAAGTTTGAAAATAAAAAAAAATTAAAATACTTTAAAAGGATAAGGAGTAAAAAAAAAATTGGAAATTAAAAGTAAAAAAATTATAAACAGATAGAATTAAAAAATATTTTTTTCAAATGTCATATAGCAACTTTAGTATAAGTTAGACAAATGGAATCCTCCAATTTATCCAAAAAAGAAGAAGAAAATTAATATCGGTTTATAGGTGTACAATGGAACATAAATTTAGCATTAAGAATCTGCAATGGAATAAGAGTATTCACTATGCACCTTGAACACTAAAAAATAGAAGCAAAAATTGTTATAAGAATCAATAGTAGTGTAAAAGCACTCATCTCCTAAATAATTTTTAGGACAAATGACTTCAAAATCACCTTTTATTTCAAAAATAAAAATAATTCTACGTATAAATGTATTTGGACCAAGCAATGTCTCAAGCAACCCATAGGTCAACATTTAGTGGTGGCTCTCGAGTCAAGAGACTCAATAAATATTTAACGCACAACCCATAATTTATCCAAGCTTATGGTTATGCATGAACATATGGTAAATAAGAAAATTAGTTAATCAAAAGAAATTATTTTTTATTTTTTTATAGAAGCTAAAAATATAATTTTTTCAATCAAATTTTAATTTTTTAATTATATAAATAATTTAAGCTTAATAATATTTTTTACGAGTTGAAACAAAACATGCTAAAAAGTAAAAAACAAAACAACTTTTCTTTTTGTTTGACCCGGTATGTACTAATCTGGTTTTTAAGGCCCACACAACATCTATAGCTTGCAACTCTTGAGCCCGCCTTCAAGTTCACCATAAAAGAAGCTAGCACTGGTTCATTGTATTCATCTTGCTGATTAATTACCATAGTTGACCAAAGAAAAATTAAAAAAAAAAGGCTAATTACCATCCACTACTATTTTTTCTTTTAAAGAAAACAAAACAATTATTAATTAATTAAAAAAATATTATTTATATTCATAACATATAAAATCATATTGACTCACATATGATATATTATTGAATAGAGGGTGAGTTTTACTGCACCTTATTCAGTAGTGAACAAGATTACTGAATAAGGTGTGAATAGATACTATATCTTATATACAAAATAAAGTAACTCAAATCACTAATTAAGTATTCCTAGCACAGGTATAGGTGATTGAGCGAGGGGAGTGGCACTCCGAGGAGCCAAAGAGGGGACAGCGACCTTTCCCATTCCCCAAAGGATCATCAAAACCCTCTCAAACTCCCAGTTTCCAAATTCAACTTTGTTACAGAATTGTTGTACTTGTGAATTACTTGCTTTATGTATTAGACCCATCAAACTCTTTCCTTTCTTCCAATCCCATCACTCTTTTTTCTCCAATCACTTGCTAGATATTACTACACCCTTCTCTGTTCTCAATCTCATCATGGCTCATTTGGCCCTGTCCCAGGTACTCAAACCCCATACCAACTTCACTTTCTCCACGTTACACACCCTTTTTGCGATCTTAAACCTAAAGGGTCACCCCAAATGGACTCAAAATTTGACCTTTTTCATTATTTTTAATCTGGTTTATTTTTTTTATCTTTCCCTTTTTTTTTTCGAATTGTGAATGAATACATGTTTGTATAGCGTTAAAGCTCAGGAATTTAACTGAAGTTGGCCTTTTTTGTTCCTGTGCTTTTTCAATTTTTGAACAATTGTTTATTTGCACCGAATTCTGAATCTTTTGTTGTGGGGTTTTTTTGCAGGTGGCTGTGGCTGTTCCTGTTGGCAGCGATTTGTCTCACAGAAGATCTACGTTTAAGGTTTGATATTTCTTCGTATCCTCTTTTTGTTTGTCTGCCTTTTGACTTATGGAAGCACATTTATATGTGAATGCTTTTTGGTAGTTTTGTCATCTTAAATCTTAAATGAATACATAGAACCAAATATCTGAAGGATCTCTATACTTATGTTAGATTTTTGTGCCTGCTTTGATTTGCTATGGCTGTTAAAACTCATGAGGGACCAATTAGTGAGATTGATGGATGTTTCTTTCTGCATAAGTTTTTGAGGAGCTAAATCTCACTATGCATGATACACACACACACATGTCATATTTACCCCATACTTCTTCACTCGTTTCATTACACTCTTGTATGGATGTAAGTATATGCATTATTGGTTGCTAAAAGATGATCTTCTACTTACTTTTGGTGCAACTGGATTGGTTTATATTAAAAAAAATTTAGAGCTTCACTATATGAGTTAGTTTGGATTTTCAAGCATATTGGTGTTCTAATGACTTCGTCTACTTAGCAGGCCAGGTTACCTTTATTTCCTACACATCTTGTTTCTTCAGAGAAACAGATACTTGTATTATATTAAATGATTAAATGACCTTCAAATGCAGAGCCTCTGATAGTGATGCTGCATTTGATAGAATAATATATTCTGTTTACACAATTATGTTTGAAATGTAGATTACTCATTAGATCTACAATTCATATTTCTAAAGAAAATTGTTCTTGATTTTGCAGGCAGCTAGTGTAAACTTTCAGGATAAATCATGGGCACCAGTTTTAACTTTGGACTTGAAAGCAAACAACTCCCGTTTAAGAAATCAGCGAGTGATATGCATGTCAGTGCAGCAAGCAAGTGTACCCAAAGTTACTGTCTCCCCTTCAGGATTAGAAGATGCTCAAGAACCTCCATTGAACTTGTACAAGCCTAAAGAGCCCTACACAGCAACTATTGTTTCTGTTGAGAGGGTAGTTGGCCCGAAAGCTCCTGGGGAAACATGTCATATTGTGATTGATCATGGTGGAAATGTTCCCTACTGGGAAGGACAGAGTTATGGTGTTATTCCACCTGTAAGTTATTATTTACTCTTTTTATGCTTGTACTCCTTACTATTACTCAGCACTGAACATTAGTCCATAATGCTTCAGCTTTGGCTTCAGATTTTTTCCGTGCAAATTGGACACCTTACAATATCCAATTGTGTTTCTTTCCCAGAGAAGACAGAACTTAATATTCTTAGCCATCGATAGAATTTATTCTGCTTATGGCCCCCCCCCCCCCCCCAAAAAAAAAAAAAAAAAAAACACACACACACACACACAACCACAAAAACAACCACCTTGCACCTCCAACCTTGTCGTGCCTTTTGAACTTATTAATATATGCAAAATGCATTTTTGTCATTGTTTTGGCTGGATAAGGTGTGTATGCAATTTTGATTCTGAAATTATCTGATTACTAGTAAATAACACTGTACATGGGTGGCAGGGTGAAAATCCAAAGAAACCTGGTAGTCCCCACAATGTTCGACTTTATTCAATTGCATCCACAAGGTATGGAGACTTCTTTGATGGCAAAACAGCTAGCTTGTGTGTGCGCCGTGCTGTTTATTATGATCCCGAGACAGGAAACGAAGATCCTTCCAAGGCTGGCATTTGCAGCAATTTTTTGTGCAACTCCAAGCCTGGAGACAAAATTCAGATCACAGGTATGAAAAACCTCTTCTGAGTTCTTATGTTGTCAAATGTTGATTTCTATTTTCTAATTTCTTTTATAGCTTCTCAGATTCCAATCCATATTCTGACAAAGTAATGCCTTGATGCACCTTGCTCAGTGGCCAGGATCTCTAATATCATCCTAGCACATTACAACTCTCGGGGATTCAAATTATAATTACTCATTACAACTTTCTAGGCAGAATTTATGAGAATAAAAGAAACAACCTTTGAGATATAATTGTTGACACCTAGTAACCCAAACCCATTAGAAAACCTTGTGAATTACAAATAAGTCACTAGAACTCATATTACAACGCATAAGATCCAATAATACACCCATAAATAGAAGATACAAAAATAACTTAAAATTATAGAATATTGACCTTTTTTTTTTAAAGCTCCTTCGCAACCTACATCCCTTATTAGAGGGCATCACACAGATTGCAATGTAGGCTGACATTTGGTGTGCTTATTTTTGCATGCCCTGTAAGGTTTTCATGCTTTATTCTAGTCAACTAATCAGTTTTTCACAATTTAGTAACTCTGGTTGAATTTGAACTTTTGGCCTGTTGCTTATTATATGGATTGCTGATGAATAGTGATGAACAACAAAAACATCAACAATCAAAGCCTTTTTCTAGTAGGTGGGTTGGCTACATAGATTAAATGATGCCAATGTCTTTTGTCCAAAACCAAGCCTTCACAAAGAATATTGATGAACAGCAAAAACAGCCAAAGTGTTCTTCTCGCTAAGCAAGATCTGCTACATGCTTGAAATAATTCCACTGAGTTTCATAAAATATCAAGTCTTTGTGAAAAGAAAAGAACTAAATAGAAAGCATTAGGTAAGGTAGGTTTCTAACTAGTACATCTGTATATCCATAGTCATGAATCCCGTTCACATACGTAGTTTGGTGTAATTCGGA
The DNA here is from genome assembly GCA_031216105.1 of Dalbergia cultrata. Lineage (NCBI taxonomy): Eukaryota > Viridiplantae > Streptophyta > Magnoliopsida > Fabales > Fabaceae > Dalbergia > Dalbergia cultrata. The sequence goes on along the minus strand of JAVHNL010000250.1, from coordinate 10,915 downwards.
TGCCCTTATCAGATCTTACTGTGTATAGGTTCTACTATCCGTTGATTGTAATGGTCATTCTTCCTTTCCTCTGTGTACTCCAAAGCTATACTGTATCTTAGCAGTAACTTACCTGTTAAATTTACTTACAACTAATAATTGACTTGCGAACGTTAGTGTAGATTTGGTCTAATGATGAAAGTTTATTCTATAGGATGTATAACAGAACGGTAAGGTAAACTTTGGTTGATTTAATTAGCCTCATGGATGGTTTGACAAGGATTACACATTGTAGATGTTAGTGAAAACTACTTGTTGGCTTGGAATTAACACATCCCCAATTGTTTGGCAGGTCCCTCAGGGAAGATAATGCTTTTGCCTGAGGATGATCCGAATGCTACCCACATAATGATTGCTACTGGTACTGGTATCGCTCCATTTAGGGGCTATCTGCGTCGAATGTTCATGGAGTCTGTCCCTACATTCAAGTTTGGCGGGCTGGCTTGGCTTTTCCTCGGTGTCGCCAACACTGATAGTCTTCTCTATGATGACGAATTCACCAAATACCTCAAGGATTATCCGGACAACTTCCGCTACGATCGGGCCCTCAGCAGAGAGCAGAAAAACAAGAGTGGCGGCAAAATGTATGTCCAGGATAAGATCGAGGAATACAGCGACGAAATCTTCAAACTCCTGGACAATGGTGCTCACATTTATTTCTGTGGGCTAAAAGGGATGATGCCTGGGATCCAAGACACGCTGAAGAGGGTTGCTGAGCAGCGAGGAGAAAGTTGGGATGAGAAGCTTTCACAGCTCAAGAAAAACAAACAATGGCATGTTGAAGTATACTGAATGTTCTGTAGTTCTGAATAGTCTTCTCTGCCTGAAAAACTGATGCATGCATTTACATTAGTTGCTCTAAGGATTGTTTTAATTATTAATAATCATTGATTCGGCAGCTTGAGTAAGCTGTACTTGTGCTGTATCAGTAAATGACAGTGATACATTCTTGATGAATACAAATTTGAGAAACCAAGCCATTGGTGGTGGTAGAGCCATATTTTGGCCATTTTGAAAGGGCAGGGAGATATTTCTTTTTTCGAATTTTGAATTATTATGTTAAGCAACAAAGAGGATTGTCCTATGAAATTTCAGCATATAGTATAAATTTGTTTAAAATTGTGTTTGAATGAGAATGAAAAATCAATAAGAGCACCATGATGAGCAAAATGGATAGCAGGTGCGTTTGATTCACCTTCTAAAAAAAATTGATTAAACTTAGATTTTATATGTAAGTGAAACAACTGGTAAGATTTTATCAGGAGTTATTCTTTTTTCCTTTGACAAAAAGGCGAAAAACATATTTCATTGAGACTTTGATTATTTTTTAAAAGTTATCTAAATACATGAAAAAGTAAATTCCTTTTTTGAAAAAAAGTGATTTTTTGTCAACATTTTTTTTAATCCAAATGAACCTTATAGGGGTACTGACAAGGCCCGTGAGCTTAGGATCAGATTCCTCAATGATTTTTTTAAATAATAAATTATAAAGGGTAGCAAAGTATTGGGTATTAGCTTTGGTCTTCTTGGTCAAAATTCTTCTTTTCAAATACATGTTTCCCCGCAATTACTTCTCTGGTGGTGCGGGGGCGACGTATAATCTGCTGCATGTGATTGGAATAAAAATTTTATAAACTAGTACAAAATTTACACGTAAATTTCGTACCTAAAATTTTTAACTTATTTTTTTTTTCCCAACCAAAAGGCTCCATCTGATAATTTTTCATATGATGAAAGTAACTTTGCCATTATTGAATGTAACTTTTTAATAGTTAATATAAGCCTCCAATGAAAGGCTTGACTTTGTTTACCCATGATCACAAGAAAAGATAAAAGAAAGAAATGAATGAATGAATGAATGAATGAATGAATGAGAGAAAAAGACAAGAAAGACAGCGGTGATAAAAAGAACTCTTTATTCATCTCCGACAAAGTCACTCATGCAACACGTTTTCTCTCAAAATGAAAACCACTCTTCTCATACCCAACGAAATCCCGCTGTCCCGTTCTGTTCTGACCTTTTTGATTATTTTCACTCGCAATCCGTTGGATATTACGCCGACACAGTCTAGTTTATTTTGATTGAGATATGGGACTTTAATTAACTAGGGCACATATTCACACCTAATGTAATATTTTTCCCTATTCTTTATTAATAATTGTCTTAACATATTAAATAAATTGATACATTAAAAACTATTATATTTAATGAAGTATGTTAATTTTTTAGCGTACCAATTTATATCAATTTTTTTAACATAATTATCAACGAAAAAATGAAGGGAATAGTAAATAAGAGAGTGTTAGTACATTACATTTCTTTTTGTCCAGCTTCCTTAACGCTTAAAAGCTAAGCATTCAAGCACAAGGCAGCGATACCACCACACTACACACTACTCACTGCTCACTCAAAACGACACCGTATCCATTCCTTCAGTTGTATATTAAAAACGATTCCCCTTCACTCACTTTCAAACTCTCACTTAAACCACTCTCTCAACGCAAACGAAGCGACATGGCGTCGCTACCGGAATTCGCCGCCGCCGTGATCACCGCCGCGATTATCGCCGGGCATCTCTCCGCCGACGGCAGGGAGCTCCGGCCATCGGATCACGGCCTAGTCTTCCAGGCCACGACGCCGGCGAATTCTTCGCCGGATTCGATGAGGTCGTTCTTCAACAGCGATGGTTCCTCCTCCTCTTCCTCTTCCTCTTCGGCTTCCTCCTCCGACGCGTCGCCGTTTCCGGAGGCCTCGAATTTCACCGGTTCCCTGCCGCCGGAGATTTGGAGAGCCGCCTCGTCCGGCGGAGGACGGCGGTTCGGTGGGGCGTTGGTGGTGGCGAGCTTGGTTTGCGGAGTGACAGGGGTCGCTTTATTGGTGGCTACGGGTTTGATTTATCTGTTTAAGCACAGAAGAAAGGATCATGAGTTAAACGACGCGTCGTTTCGCGGTGATGGTGTTGGGTTTGCTGTTAGTAATCGTAATCGTAATAATAATGACGCTACTAATAGTAGTGCCAACAAACTGCAATTAGTGGCAGTGCCAGTTGTGCGCAATTCTTGAGTGTTTTTTTGTTTTGTTTTGATGATTTGTATTAAATTTCCATTGAATTGTTGTTCTTTCAACAGTGAAAGTGTTGTTCCACTTGCATGTAAAGGTGCAGAGTAGTTGTGTAAATTGATGATGATGCCTCCTTTGTATATTTAGTTATTATTTAAATTATTGTGCATTTTGAACTCTTTTCATTATTTGCATTCAGCTTACCTGCTAATATTTAAGAGCCAAGGTTTGTCCCTATTTATAATACTTGTGGTAAACCTTTAAGAGGTACTCATAAATTACTACTCTTCAATGAAAATTAAAAAAAAAAAAAGATAATCTAAAATGATAGTGATGAATGCCCAAAAGATTGATTTAGCGAGTCTATTCAATTCCATATTCAATTCCATCAGCCTTACAAAGTTAATTAGAATCCAATTAATTTGAAGCGAATAGGATTACCATTCTAAAGATAAGATGGTTTTGATACTACTTTTTTTCCTTCTCAATTTTAGTCATAAAACTGAAATTTAATACTTTATTGGGCTTGATCCCTAAGTATGTAGTTGGTTTAAAATTTGGGATGGAGAGCTCTACCACCTTAATGGTCCTACCAACTCGAGAAGAATTGTTTCTAATAGGTTTCAACGTAATTTACATATATATATATATATATATATATAAATTTCGAACTATTCCCTCCCTATAAGGAATTGAGGGAGTAAGCATTGAACATGTTAACTTCCTTCTTATTATTGACAATAATTACTTGGACCTGAATTGTTTGTTAGATCACAATTCCGTACTATTAATCATCTTGTTCTAGCGTGGCTGACGGCAGACCTAATCCTTTGTCTCTAATTAGTACCGAAGGCCAAGGTGACCTGCCAAAGGTAGATTTTAAACAATTAACGAAATGACCATGTTTTTCTTCTGGGGTCCTTGTCAAGTTTGAAGTTTTCGGCATCCTAAGGGCCTAAGTATTCAAGAGCAGAAACCCCGCAAGTCTTAACTGAGGTCAAAGTTGGTTTATTCATTTTCTGCGTCACCTTATGGGTTCCAACAAAATAATCGATTTTTCAACTTGACACAGAATAATTGCTTCTGGTCCACTCCCTTTTTACCAAGAGATTGAAAAATAATGATTGCAAGAAATTCGCGCCAAAGTACTATTATGGGAATCTAATCTCATTGAATTGTAATATCTTTTTTCTAACAACAAAGTTGAAAGTGTAAAAGAATCTAACGATTCGGGTTTAGCTGCTCGATATATCACACGTCACAGTAGTTGACATTGATATAACTTAAAATAGTGATTAAGATGCCTATGACATTATGCTATTGAAAATATTTTTCACCAAATAAAGTATTAGTAAAGTGCTAACAACTTTCCCGTCAAAAAAAAAAAAAAAAATAGTGCTAACAACTTTGGGATGAGAGGCAAATATTATTGTAATACCTAAGGCGTCAACAGTTTTGCACAAAACTAATCGCATGCACGCATGCAAACTGGTACTTGCACACATGAAAGTAAATTTCTGATTACATATGTAACAAAAAATTATATGTTCTCTCCTTCTCTGAGGAGATAATTTAGGTTTGGTATTTAACAGTAATAAATCAAATAAATATACATAAAAGACATGCAGATTTTTCTTATTCCTCTAGGATACGGAGCCCAAAGCAGGAGAGGAAAAAATTACAGGGATTTCTTGAAGAGAATGGATAGGATAGCAGCAGTTTAAGGTACCTATTGTTCAAGGGGAATCCACTCGATCTCTAGATCTAATTCTCCAGATTCAACATTCTGAAGCTTGAGTGACATCGCCTGTTTAACCTTGCCTTCAATAATATTAACTATACTATCTTCAATAAGTGCATTGTCATCAGATTTTAACCATTTTCCAATCTGCATGTCGCCAAACATTCCAGCGTCACCGAATGCCATAGCAGATGTTAGCAGGGGCTGAAGATCAATGTCCGCTTCTCCCATTATATCATCGGCGGAAAACATGTCGTGATCAAACACTTTCTGCAACCCAGCCAATGGATAAGATAGTGTCATAGATAAAAGCAGCAGCCATAGATAACTAATAAGGGTAAGATTTTCATTCAATCAAAGCTAGAGAAGAAATGAATAAAAGCAGTAGCCATAGACCATCATGGCAAGCATTCCTCCTCAAATGTCAAGGAACGGGGATGGAGAGAGGAACTCATTATCCGCAATGATGTAGCTATATACAATAGGATATAGATAAAAGTTAGTTTCTGTTATTCACGACATGCAAATTCAATCATACCAATTTCAACGGTCCATATTGCTCAGGAACAGACAGCATAAGTTCCTCATTCCAGACTGGATTCAAGTTACTCTTCATTACAGTTGTCTGGGCAGTCTGTAGGCAATGACGCCAAATCAATTTCAGAAAGAAAATTATCACCATTTATGATTCTTCAACTATAAACAAAAGATAAAGAGCAACAGTTAGCGAAGAATGAAGAACGACCAACCTGTGTGCCAAGGTTCAAAACAACATATGGATCACTTGTCTTTATATCTCTGATGGCTAAATTTGTGCCTTTAATCACTTTCACCTTCAACATTCCAATAAATTCCACCATACCTTCCTGTTGTTACCACCAATATCAGTCACACTCCATATCACTCATGACTCGAGAATAACAGCATTGCTATTGTTGCCAAGGTAGTAAAGGTGGATAATGCAACATGCCTCATCTCATCTAATATTAAATTATCTTTGATTAGAAGATTTTCATGTCATCTGGGTACGACAATGATTCAACTCAGTGGAAATCTAGTTCACAATAGATGCTTGCTCAAAATATGGTCAAAACCCAACATTTCTTGCACATTCACAAATCAAGTTTTTAGTTACTCATAGAAGTAGAAAGATAATAGGATGAACAATTCATAAAATAAAATTACCATTCTCTGTGAACTTCCAGCACTACTTCGAAAACTATCCATAAAACTTTTCGCCGAACTTGATTGTAGAGTGCTGCTGCTTTTTCCAGACACGATGCGCAAACTAGGTTTCAAAAATTCTTGCAACTCGTACTTTGACCTGCAGCCAAAATACTCACAATTAAAATGGCAGTCAATTAACTAGAGCATTCACCTGAAATGTTGAAAGGAGCGGCCCAGAAAGTCAAGAAAATAATATATGACTTGATATTAGAGAGAGAGTCAACGACCTACATGCTACAGCATTACTACTTCATGCTGATCAGATATATTTTCAAAATGAACAAAATGATGCAAAGATCAGCAGATATACTATGCATTGTGTATATGAAAACACTAGTATTGTACCCATGCGATGCACGGGATAATAAGTAGAAGCATATAAAACTAAATTAATTTTAATTTATAGAATGATCATATGATAAAGACATTGTACAGAAATATTAAATATGCTAATAACACTACAATATAATAATGAAAACAATTCATATAAAAAAAATATTTAAAATTTGACCTCATTCTATCTATATATCTAATTTTATTGTAACTAATATTTAAAATTTGATTTTATATAGATCAATTTTGAAGTTTAAAAATTAAATTAATTGTTAAGAAAATCCATTAATAAGTAATTTTATATCACATGTTTGAATAGTTTCCTTTTATAGTAAATTTTCAAAATTTCAAATTTCAGCCCGCTTTAGAGGTTGCCAAGTGGCATAGGTTTCCTATAAATGGTTCGTAAATATTAATAGTATAGATGTTCAACCGTATAAACTTTGCACGCAGCTCATGACTGGCATCCGGTCCAGGTTTTGTATATCCTTCAGGAATATAAGCCTCATAAATTGAGTTAGCAGAAGAATTCCCCCCAACTTCCATCATTGCATCAATTTCATCATCTGACCATTCATCCAAAGTCACTGACAAAACCTGAAAGCAAAAAATAATGCCATCAAACAAATAAATTAAGTTCAGTATTTATGTCACTGAAAACAAACGAGGCCATATCACATGAATCAATGTCTTGCTAGCAAAAAAGGGGGAAAAAAATAAAGGTTACAGCCTAAGATCATATTAACATACACAGCTAATAGACCAAGTAAAAAAATTGGAAGGAGATGTGAATGAAACAGGTACGATCAAAGTCATCAGTCATTTTGTTGAAGAATGGCTTTGTTTAGATGTTTTGTAATTACATGCCAAACTTTATACTTAGATGTTTCAAAAATGCACTTTCAACATAGAACTTAGCAGTTTAGGCTAGTCAAACTTGACCGAACACAAAGTTCAACCCCAAAATGAAAAATCACATAAGCTGAAACTGAGCTGCAATTGACATGACCCACTGATTTTCTTGAAATGATCACCATACTTTTTCTAATAAATTTTTATTCATTTGGTCAAAATAGCTAGTGTACTTCTCCTTTAACGAGCAGTTATCGATAGGTGTTTGCCACTTTTCACTTACTAAAGCAGGAACATGTGTCTAGCAGTTGTATCTGATTACTAACTGCTTTGAGAAAAAATTTACTTGCACACTGGATCTGAGAAAAAAGTTGAGACATGCAAGGCATGAAAATGATTTAATTTTCAACTGTTTTTTTTTTTACCACTTCAGTCATATAAAAAAGATGCATATTTTATACCTTAAAACAAAATGTTTAGTAGGTAAAAGAATGAAGAAAACCAAGTAGCACAATACTGTTGACAAAGGGCAGCAATATATTGCAAGTTTGTGATAATAGTAAAGAAATAGATATACACACCTTCAGAAGTTAGACATGGTTAGTTATTTCCATGAATTATGAATATGTTTAAAATGATAAATAGAATCAACACGGAGGAGAGATGCCTTGTGACAACTGAAGTTATACACAGTTTTCATTGCTAATGCCTAATTGTCTTATGCATCTAAGACAAGTAGCTGCAATTCTTTGCACACAACCATGTCTTAATCTCAAATTTAAATACATGTTTTGTCAACTAAGAAAAATGCAAGAACATGATGTCTGATTACAGATGTATTAGAGAATAAGTCAATACCCCTATTTGCAAATTTTGCACTTTCAATCTCAAGGGAAAAAAAAGTTTGTCTTTCTTTCACCTCTTTTATTGATATAAAATTTTCTTTTCACAGAATGAAGATGGGGAGCATGCATGCATAGCATTTAGTGTAAAATGAAAACAAATGCAGCCAAACACAACAAAATTTACAACACTAATTTACCGGGCACACCATTATGAAAGTGATTAATTCTATTATTTTTCATCCGTACAATGCCAAATCCATTTCTTTCACATGTTGTAGAAAATAAACCACTCGGAATTATCAGTCTTTCAATTTGTCAAGACAATGGGAGAACACTCAGTTCAAACTTAAAATATTGAACATTAGGAAAATTAAAATCATGTTGAGTAGAGTGGATCCAGCAATGCCTTCCACTTCACTAATACTGGTGAATAGTTTACCTTTGATATATGAGTACCAAGGCTTCTGTGCACACCACAACATTTTAAGCAAATAAATACTCCAATATTGGCTGACCTGAAATGCAGTTAGCAAAAATGAGCAACTTAAAAAACAAATATCCATGCCACATCCTCCATCATATTTTATTCATGTAGGTAGTTTCCTATAGCTTAAAGGATGCATATATTCATTAACCATTCACAGAATAAATCAACACTCAAGCCCCAACTGTGTATGGTAATGGCCATTAATATAAACCACAAACATCATGAGAGCAAAGGTCAAATACTTACGCCCATTTAGGATCTGGAGCATTACAATCAGCACAAAAACGATTATCCTTTTGTTGCAATAAATCTTTCAATCTTCTTCTACCTGTAAAAGACCTGGTAATCATTCAACTTCTCCAGAAAAAACAAATGAAAATAGCTCTGCAATTCCCCTGCTCGCTGTCTATTTCTATTTCTATTCCATAAGAAATCTAAAGAATCTTAAGCTACTACACTTAGGTTCATAATCTTTACGGTATGTTTGGATGAAGGTGTTTGGAAGGAAAGGGAAAGGAAAATAAGTCTTCCATTTAAGGTAAATATTCTCATATTTGTGTTTCCTTTTTAACAGAAAAAGAGATGAAAGGAATGAGATTTTATGTAACCGTCCAATCATCCCTTATTTATTTTAGTAAATATTTTATAACTTTCACAATTTTCGAATGAAAAATTAACCCTCCCTTACCTTTGTCTCCAAACGTCCCGTTGAAGCATATCCTTAGTAGCTCAACCAATTGATAACCAGACAGTTTATTAACAAATAAAGCATGCAAATGATGCAATTCTTGACTAGAAACAGTTGCAAGTCATGACCAACTAGTCATTTGTTGAAACCCCTAACATCTTTGCATCACTAAACAGTATCAGGAACATATGGAAAAAAGGTATCCTAATAAAAGCAAAAATGTTCTTGCATCAAACTTTACTGTCAAGGGGTGTGTGTGTGGGTTTTTGCTGGGGGGGGGGGGGGATGGAAAATGCCAAATAGCCAGAATTATTCTAACAAAGTTTTGCGTAACATGAGTTTGTATGCTAATTGTCTCTTGGATACATGAGTCCCCACCATTTTATCTTATCTAACAAGTAGCAATCACTCTTTTGTCTAGTTGAATTCTGTCAAAATTGTTGCTCATATTTTCTAGCAGTGTGATGTTACTAAAAATAAAACTCATATCCATAGAATTTGGCAATAATTTGTAACTGATCCAATAGACCTGTGATATTATGTGATTGAATGTTCGTTGGAGAAAAACCAACTACCGAACAAGTTCAATTTTGTGAAATTGAGAATGTTACGTTGGATGAGTCCACACTAGACATGATCGAATTAAGAATGAATATGGATAGAACATATTGTGAGAAAGGATGTAGAATTTTTCCTTATGTGGTTTCGTCATGTGCAAAGAAGACTTGTAGAAATCCCAGTAAGGAGAGTCAATCAAGTGGAAGGTACCCTTATAGTTAGGTAGAGGAAGATCAAAATAAAACAAGGGAGACCATTAAGAAAGATTTAGAATTTAATGGTTTGTCCATAAATATGGTTTATGACAAGGCAATACGGCATTTCTTAATCCATGTAATCGAACTCACCTAGAGAGACGAGGCTTGGTTGGTTACTGGTTAGTTGGTGTTGTTCTAATAGACCAGATAAAAACTCAAATGCATAAGCCATTAGAAGAATTAAAGGACATTTTTACACTGTATTAGGAATTAGGATTTTGGATCAATCATCTCTATGTATTATTAGAATAGGCTGTCTCTTGGATGAGCTTTGTTGTTCCGACGCAACTATGATATTCTCTCAGTTGTAAACACCTCATCAATATAGATTATCATACTAAGTATCACAAAATTACCTGAGGCAGGCCTCCCAAGGTTCATGCGAGAATTATTCATTGACATACTAAAAGCCCACAATCAGGGCTGCAACCTCAATGTCAGTCAACCAAAACAACCTGAAAAGGAACAGGAAATATCTGTTTAAACAAAGTTATTGTCACTGCCAACCAACCAGAAACCCCCCAAAATCCAGCAATCATAAAACTACTCCACTACATTATTCCTACAGCCCAAAAAAACAAAAGAAGATTGGGATAATTATATGATCAACAGAACAATTCCAGGACAATATAGTCTAATCTCAAAAACAAAAATATGGGTACATAGATAGAACAGTACACAGGGAGAGACGATAGCATAATAAAAACTCAGTTCTTTAGATCATTTGCAATTTGGTTACAAACTATAATACATTAGTAACATGTATAAATACATAATATTGGTTCTTTGGGCTAGTTGGCAGCTCCGGGAGTAGATAAAAATTAAAA
>JAVHNL010000025.1:0-25000 GCA_031216105.1 Dalbergia cultrata | reverse complement strand
TCAGAAAGATTACCCCCTTTTAAATTCTCCGTAATTTTATAATGTAGTACTTGGTATGTTTCACTAACATAACTGGTAATCCCCATTATCTTGTTTGGTGTATTAAAAGGATTACTGGGAATATATATATATAAAACCCTTCAAACAACAATAACAATAATAGTAATAATAATAAACGATATACTAATAATAATTGTGATAATTTTATTACATATAATAACTATAATAACAATGATAATTTTTTTGGGACAGAAGAACAATTATACTAATACTAATAGAATGCTTTTGCTGATCATTTTGATAAAGATGGTCACAAGCTAGGTCATGCGGTTACGATGTTCTCTTCCATTCCTAGCTCTGTCTTTGTTGCTTTTTTCGGTTATTATGTAGAGACTAAGTTCTCAAGGACCATTGCTATTTAGTTGTTTTCGTTTTGGGATTCTATCCGCGTATCTAATAAGAAAAAAATTATAATTGTAAAAGGAGATATGCGCAATGCACAGAACATGTAAAACAAAAGATGCGATACACTGAACGTATAAATAAATAAAAAAAACAAAGAACAAAAATGTGATGCACAGACATGGAAGGGACAGGACGATTCATATGGAGAGGAAGGGAGAGGGAAAGAGAGGGATGGAGGGAGAGAGAGAGAGAGAGATGCAATCTGGGTGGAATGTTCACGTGTGAGAGGTTTCAGGTTTTTCAGATTCGATGAGGATATTTTTGTGAAGACAAAAAAATTGTAAGATTATCACGTAGTTGTAATCCAGATAGACACCCCCAATAAAGCTATTTTACCAAATAAAATAATGTGGTGGGGCAGATAATTTTAAATAACACTACCGATAATATAGATTAATGATCATACACTAAATGCCTCCTTAGTGATTAGGCTGTGCTTAGAAGGGTGATAGTTGATAAGTAAGATACTGGTAAAAGAATAAAAATAAAAATCAGATGGACCAAACATAATTAAATTACACTTATAAGTAATTTTAAAAGAGTGAGTGAAATAGAAATAGAGAATTAAGTTATTTTTACTTTCTTGCTCAATGATCTCATATTTTATTTTTCCAAATTGAAGGTGTTACGCCTAGGGAATGGTTTTAGTTCAGCTCTTAATATAAAAGTATTTTTCTTCCTTGCATTGCTTTTTTCTTCGTTTCATCCTACTGTTTTCAAATTTTTTAAGCATACCATTAAAAGGTTGTAGCGCACGAAAAATCTTAATGCTATTAATTATTTTTTATAGTATTCAATGTATTAGAGTATATTTGATTTTAGAAAATAATTTTTAGCTTTCATTTTCAGTTGACTTTGTTGTACAAAGTGATCTCCATATTATTTTACAATGGTCGTTGCTCACGGTATATGTTATCTTATCTCCATATTGTCATGAAGACTTTTTGAGACAATGAATCTCATTCCATGGACTCTTATATCACTTGTTGGGCAAAGTGATTGAGGGGGCCAAAAATTCGGGACACTTCAATAAATGAACTAAGCTACAAATCACAAAAGTAAGTCAAACACCACATCTTGACAAAAAAATCTTAAGACAATGAGTTTATGTATCCTTCCATCATATATACTATTTACTCAATCCCAACTTAATTAATGTAGAACTCCAAACTCACATTTAAACCTAACAAATTTTCTATTTTTCAAGATTTTATAACCGAAAAAATATTGTTTTGAAATAACTTGATTCGAGTTCGATCCATTACATATGGGATACAGCTCTAACAAAATTATTTTTTTATTTATTTGATTCGAACCTAAAACTTTACTTTAAAAAAAATCATAATATTTAAATTATCTAAATATTAGTATGTCATATTCAATTCAATTATTTAAAAGGCTCCAAACTATTAATTGAGGGACAAATGTTATATTTTTTACTATTGTTTCTTTTATTCAAATAATGATAATGATTTTGGAGTAAAAATATCCTGAACCAAGGGTGCGATTAGTATGAATTGATTTGATGGGCTTTCTTTTTGGGTCTTAATTTGAAGTGCGTTTCGGTTTCTTTTTTCGATTAGCTTTTTTTTTTTTTCAGATTTCGTTGTTTGGTCAAAACGGATTATTGAAGGGTGAGACTAGTTTTTTGTTTTAGTCTTGGGCTTATTTTCAGCTTGATAGAGGTATCAACTAGCCTTAAATCAGTGCGGTGCTCGAAATGTAGCCCAATATGATATTGATCTAGCCCAATGGTGAAATGGCATGATTTATGAATGAATATTGGGCCTGGCCTATTGTGTGTTGGTATTTGAATGGTGGCTCCGTTGACCAAAAACCCAAACAAATGCCACGACCAAAAACAATTGGAAGTAATGCCCATCTCAGACCAAAAAAAAGAAGTAATGCCCATCTCAATTAACGGGTGAGTGGCACAGCTCTCAAACCCTAGCGTAGCTCTCTAAAAAGAAAACCACCACCACCACCAGCTTTCCTCTCTTCCGGCCAAGGGGCGGTGGCACCACCATGGAGGAGTAGCCCCTCTTCTTTTATCCACTTGTTGTTGTTGGTCCATTTTTAGTTTTTGTTTTTTTTTGTTTTTGAAGTTTATGGCTATGTATATCTCACTTCCTCACTATATGAGGTTTGTTGTGATTTTCCTTCTAGTGAGTATATTGTGATGGTCGTGGTGTTTGATTCGTGAGATGGGAAAATATTAGTTTACATTTTGAAGGTGCTTGTGATTGCTCACACTTTTACAACTTCGGAATATTACAACCATGGCAGGTTATAAAGTAAATTCCTTTATTAGTGATGGTCTATTTGGACTTTTACTATTATTATTTCTGTGTTGTCTGTGAGTTTTTTTTCCTCCTTTCTTTTGTTTAATTTTGAGTTTTCTTAGTCTATAGTGTGTGTGTGTATATATATATAAAATTCTCGGGACTAATGTTTAGTTTTTAGTTTTATTAGCCAGTTTTATTATTTTTTATTTTTAGTTTCGTAGTAGAAAAAGAGCTTTTCTCATGACCAATGCTAGATTTTTCTTGAAGAATATAAATGTGTAAAATCCAAACATGTTTCAGAAGATTCAAGATTCATCATAGGAGAAAACTCAGAGTCCTGCAAAACAAATTTTACCCATGTGAATTGTCACAAAATCAGATGGATTGTCTTTGTCAGAGAAAGCTTGCATCAAATAAAAAAGATTGCAACTTCTATTAGACTCTTATGTGTTGAGTTTTTTTCCCACTTTTTAGCTATGGGCTATTTGAATTTTAGCTTAATTGTATTTCCTGCTTTTTACCTTTGTCATCGATGAATTTCATATTATCTGAGACATATGCTCAATCAAAACCAACTACACTACTCAACAAAGAAAAAAAAACATATGCGTACGCTTGACACAAAAATAAATAAACAAATACGTGAATGACTATCCTATTTAATCCTTTAAGATTTTTTTAATCGGACTATGCACATTCTATTATTTGTGTTAGCTATTAGATATATATAACTTATATGCGCAGAGTAGGAGAGAGTCAATAAATCCTCAGGTTGCTGATTATGGATTAAGTAATTGAGTTAATCATCTTTTGCTCATTATATTGTCCATTGCAATTTATGCAGTCAACATTGCATACTACTCTAGTGTTTTGTCATTCCTAAAATCCTATCAAATTTTAATGGCAATAAGCTCAAGAGGCAAAACCTTAAAATATAGAGTACTATATATGTTGCAGTTAGATTATTTTTGAACCAATTAAGTTGCCATTTGGGCTTGCCAGCATTGCAATTAATCAATGGATATCTTATATTCATAGACCACAAGAAGACCAAAGTAAACAATTCCAATCACATCCTCTCGTCTTGTGAAACTATATCCACTTTATTGATCAAACTATAATCCATCGCCATTTTACACAAATTGAAAGATGAACACTTATTCGGAGAGCACAATGCCTCCTATGAAGAATACAAAGATGGTAGAGGTACACTTCAAATTACTTTTGCTAGCTCACTACTTCCTAGTTTCTAGTTACGCACAACGATAAGGTGCAAAAATGTGTCATCTTATTTATGCACGAAGAAAACTTTTTACTCACATAAATGATTGGAATCTCCTCGAAACTAAGACGGGAATGACATACAAATTCCTCTAGAAACTGAAGAAGCTAAGGGAGTTAAAAAAAAAAAAATTGAAGTATATGAAACTAATTAAACTGTAGATTAAACAAGCTTGTGGTAACAAATGTTTCCGAGTAGACGAATCTGGTGGGCTTTGGTACATGGACATTTGAAGCATATGATTAGGCACTTGTCAGCCCACTCTACGCTCACAGCTTCTTCTGCATCTCCCTCACCCTCACACTTATCCTGCATTAACATTTGCGTTAAGCCATGTTTAGAAATCGATGATTTTTGTCCTATTTTATGTGAGTAGTATGGATCACCTCTTGATCAGATAACTCAAGTTTTTTTAAAATCTATCAAATTATAATATTTGATTACACAAAGGTATCAGTATTCATAGGGTATCAAAACAAAGGCCTAATAATTTTTCTTATTTCTTTCAATATTTTACTTCTTTTTCTTGGAGCGATCACTTATTCAAAGAAAATACAAATGAACATAATTGAAAACTCTAGTTCATTAATCTGATCAAATTTCACCAATAAAATTCGTTGAAAACCAAACAAAAATTTTAGCAAATCTTACCATGGAAAACAAATAATTCCATACCTTAGAGAGAAGTGCATCATCACCTTCGGCTCCTTCGGGGTCTTCTTCCTCTCCCTCACGCATTACTTCTTCCCACTGTTTTCTCATCTCTTTTAGACAACCCTTTATTCTTCTCAGTTTCTGCATTCAACCACCATACCGGCCAATTAATAAAACAAACACTTAAATCAGAAATTTGTTGTCATAATATTTTACGATTTTTAAATAAAATGAAACAATACAATATAACCCACTCATTCGCCTAAAACTCATAGTCAATAATATAACACATAGCAATTCAATTAAAGGAAAATCTATCTACCGCTTTTTCTTTCTTTATACCCATTTTATATCCCATTCAATAAATAAAGGCCTATATACATTTTTTTTAATGAGTACACGCTCTTGACTTTTAATTATGAGTAAAATCTTCAATTGATATTCCAAAATAATTGTAGGAAATCAATTTGATCATTTAAATATTTGTAATATCAATTTGGTCTTTAAAAGATTTGTAACACCCATTTGATCCTCAAAATATTAAGATTCGTTTTATGTTAATCCAAACTTCTTTCAATTCTTTGGACTGATTTGAAAAAAAAAATATTAATCTTTAGAGGATCAAATTGAAGCTACAAATTTTTCAATAGCCAAATTGATCTCATAATTCTTTCATAGCTAAATTAATGCCCCTCACAGCTATTTCAATAATATAATGAAGGTGAGGTTTTACTCTTTAATTATAACTTGACAGGATATTATCCAAGAATAAAGATACACACGTATACGTATATGTAATGTATACATTACATAATATATGTATTCCCAAAAACAAACTCGATCAAGAAAAAACGTTATTTGATGTATACCATTGAATTGATAGGTTCTTGTTCGTTGGTGAAAACGGGTCGTACCTTTTCAGTAGTAGCTGCAGGAGGAGGAGGAGAAGGATCACAAGACACAAAGCCTCCTTCCAGAAAGTTCCCAGACAGAGGAATAACAGGGCTCAAACAACAAGAAGAACCAGAAACGCATGTGTTCTGGAAGGTTCCATGGGAATAATAATTCAGAGGGAACAAGGAGATGGCGGAGAAGCCATTGAGGTTGATGAGCTGCTGCTGCTGCTGGGTACAGAGTTGGTCTTCTTCTTCTTCTCGGTGGTGGTGCTCGCGGAAGAGCTTCTTCTTGCATGGTCTGCGGTGTTGTTCATCATTGGCAGCAGTGGCAGACGAAGATGATGATGGTGATCTTCGCTTCAAGAAGTTGTTGTTGTTATTGTTGCAGCATAACAATGGGGTGGTGGTGGTGGATGATGGTGGATGTTGGAGAAGGAGGTAGGTGGTGGTGGTGGTGGGGTCCACCACTGAATGTTGTTGTTGTTGGTCCTCTGATGATGAGGTTTCTGCAACAATGGGTGGTTGTTCTTGTTCTTGTTGATTCTGATCGGCCATTTTTTTCTTGGAATGTTGATTGGAAGGGTTTTTTTCTTGAGGGTATGAGTAATTCTTTTCTTAGGTTCCTAATAAAGTTGGGGTGAAAGAATGAGCGAAATCTGATTGTTTTTTACAACTTTGCTATTTCAATATTTAATATTTTCAAATACCTAAATATTATGTTTACAAAATATATGGGTTCTATTATTATTTACAGTTTTTGTCAACTTATTTTCTTTTTATTACTCCTTTCGCATCTATATAAGATACCATGTGGACATTGAAATATAATTATCCGATGTTTTATACTTTATTTCAGCTACATGCTTGACATGGATGAAAGGTTAATTTGGGCATTAAACATGCCACGGCCCATACATAACGTGATAGAATAAATTGGGGTGATGTTAGGTGTATAATTAAATTGTACAATAAATATATACCACATACCTTATTACCATTGGATTTGATGAATGAGTGAAATGGATGTGGACCATACATTGCATCCAATGGTGATAAGATATGTGATGTGCATTTGTTATATAATTTAATTGTACACCAAACATCATACAATATAAGGGTAAGTCGAAGATTTTTAGCTGCTATGGATCTTCCTTTATATATACTCACCTGTGATTGATATGTTATGTGATGGAAACATTGACAATAAATAAATTGCCAAGTAAATTAAAGCTAATTATTGAATGCACATAAAAAAATTTAAAATAAGGTAACTACTTAATAGAATCAAACAATATGACTTGCGAATGAGATGTAATTTTGAGTGGTACCTTTCTTGATGATTATTGTATTCCATACAAATGTATGGTTTTTCATAAATAAAAGTTAGGCAGGAAAGTTTAAGGGGCCCAAAATATAGAGTAGTTAAACGATCAACCCATTCTCAAAAGAGTTTTTTAAGATTCAAATCCCTAATTTTGTGAGTAATTAGAATTCAATCCACTTCCATCGAGCTAATCCTTGTTAGATAAAGAAGACATATACATGTAAGTTAAATTCAATTTCCGTACTTCTTGAAGTTGATATATGAATTTTCATGATTTTTCTGAAAGAAATATTAAAAATTAAATTTTATAGTTTTCACAGTTTTCAATATTACCTTATAAAATTTGAAAATAAAATACTGGGAAATAAACTAAACAAACTCTAAGGGCATGTTTGATTTTAGTTTTCAATTTTTTATTTTTAGTTTTTCAATTTTTAAGATTGTGCGAAGAAAATACTGAAAATTAAAATTGAAAATTGAAATTTATAGTTTTTAAAATTTTCAGTATTTCCTTTATAA
The DNA here is from genome assembly GCA_031216105.1 of Dalbergia cultrata. Classification (NCBI taxonomy): domain Eukaryota; kingdom Viridiplantae; phylum Streptophyta; class Magnoliopsida; order Fabales; family Fabaceae; genus Dalbergia; species Dalbergia cultrata. The sequence continues at coordinate 17,575 of JAVHNL010000025.1, read as the reverse complement.
AATCTGAAAAACTGAAAATAAAACTAAAAAAATAAAAAATTCAAACCACACAACCCTAATAATCTCACTTGAAATTACTCCACTTCATGAACATTTTATTGGGTCATTCTTTTGACAAGTGACTTTCATTTAAAGAAATTTTTTGGTCAAAGTTGTTTTTGTTTCGTCTCAGCTGTAACCCAAACAATCTATGTTCAAATATGAACTGGCCCACTTTGACTGATGTGAAGGAAGAAAAGGTGTGTGTGTCTATATATATATATATAACGTTCGTTGACCCCAATTTTATTTTCTTGAAAAAAAAAAAAAGAAAGAGGGGGAAGCGGAACATACGCTGAGATGAACGTAAACAAAAATTCAATTTCCCGCCAAAGAGAGCTGAGCGCCTTATTACTCCTTCATGGCGCCCAAAATATATTCATTCATTCATTCATTCCAACCTCAAATCCCTAACAATTCTCCCATTCTCTTCTTCTTCTTTTTCTTCTTCTTATTCTCTTTCTCTGCCACCTTTACCTTCTTCTTCTTCTTCTTTCGTTCTCTGAAAAAATCTCAATGGGAACTTCCAAACACAGTTCCACTTTCACTCACATCGCCTCAAGGGAGCTCAATTCCTTCCGTGGTCACCACCTTCTCCCTCTCCATCACTCACTCCCTTCTTAGCTTCGATTCTTTTTTTCCTCTTCTTCTCATCACGTGTTGTTTTCTTCTGTTATCGCAGTTCGTAAACGGCCTCACATGGATGGATTCTTCACTGGCTTCGGAGAGCTCGGAGCTCTCGCCATTCAGCACAACGCCGACAACACCATTCCCTTGTCTCTCTCCTTCTGCAAGGTAACACACTCATACCCATAACCCCTAACCTTCTCAAGTTTCGATTTTCAGCTTAACCTCTTATTTTTCCCCACAAAATATGCATTGGGTAACCTCTGTTTTTTTTTTTTTGGTATGTTGTAAATTTCAGACCTCCAAATTTTCACACATTCTGGCTTTATCTGATGAGGATGGATACTTGACCTTGCTTGATACTCGTCGCCAATTCTCCGCTACTTCATCATTTGAAGAAAACGCAGGTCTTTTTATTTTTTTCAAAAATATTCGGCTTGAGTTTATTTTACTCATTTACTGATATTTTTAGATGCTCTTAATTATATTTTACATATTTTTAATTTGATTTATACCATGTCCATGTATCATACTGGCGTTGTACTATCCATGCAAGATAGCATCTAATGAATGGGGATTAAAGAATTTTGGTGGGCTGTTATTTACTTATGTAGAAAATTTTTCTGTGTTTTTCAATCTCAGAGAAAGCGAAGATTTGTGATTGGGTTTCGCATCTTAATGCTGTTTTTGATGTTTGTTGGATTAAGGTACCCCACAATTTTGCAATCACTTACTCGTTTATTGTTTTATTTTGAATCTTTTTTGCGTTAGTGTATTGAAAATATGATTTATAATTCTTTGCAGGACGATACCCAGATTCTCACAGCTTCTGGTGATCAAACAGTAAGTCATTTTGTTGCGGTTATGGGTTTTGTTTACTTATGTTGACTAAAACAATATCTGCAATTTTGAATGAGCTCGGCATATTTTTTGCTCTGGAAATGTCTTAATTTAGTTTTGTTCTTGACTCTTACAAGCTACTTGCCAGCTGGGTTGCAATTTTTATGCACAATGCAGTGGTTGATTATTAGCATAGCCTAGAGTTCAGAGCTTCTGTTACAAGATATTCCTTTTCTAGTGCATAATTTTGTTTCTGTCCATCTTTCATTTTTTCTTGTAGAACTTGTGGGCTAGATTTAACTGGAATAACCTCAAAAAATACCAATTTTACGTCACTCAACTAGAGATTAATAATTATTAGGCCTTCATAATACTTCACAAGTAGATATAATATTTCATGAGTAGCTTACTTCAAGCTTATTATATTTTGAATGTTCTTATGGTGCACATTTACAGATGAAGGTGTGGGATGTACAAGAAAAGAAATGTATTGGAGTGTTGATGGGGCACACTGGAAGTGTGAAATCGATGTGTTCTCATCCAACTAATGCTGGTAACCTTTCGTTTTATCTGCAACTCTATAATTTTTACAACTGCAAAGTGATACATTAGCCTTTAATAATGTTCCTTCTATCTCCAAATTCACAGATATTATTGTCTCCGGTTCAAGAGATGGATCCTTTTGTCTTTGGGACTTAAGATGCAAATCCACTATTAAGGGTAGGCATGGAGAAGCTAGCATATGGTAAGTTGCACTTTTGTTTGCTAAACTTTACTAAAGGTCATTTTTCTTGAGCTGTCAATAATTGGTTTTTGTTACAATGTTCTGTTTTATTTGTTTATTTTATCATGGGGTTCCTTCACTAGTTCAACGGCTGTTGTCAAAGGAGCACATGTTTCATCTCAACCAAAACGAGTTAGAAAGAGCAAGGTTAGTTGTTGATGGATTACTGCTCTTCTATATTTCTCAAACTAAATCTTTCTAACAACTACTTGATTCTGTCAGGCTAATTCCATGAGCATTACATCTGTTCTTTATCTCAAGGATCAGGTTTCCCTAGCCACTGCTGGGGCAGTGGATAGGTTAGTTGGAAGCATTACTCATTTAACTAGACATTGAATTTCTCATGTTGTATACTGAATCAATTGATTTTACTATTCAATTGGTTTTATTTCAGTGTGTTGAAATTTTGGGATACCAGAAATTTGAAAAGTTTTGTCGCACAGGCATGCCCTCGTCCTCCGTCAACAGAAAAGGTTGGTTTGTAATATGTTGTAAAGTGGAAATGTTGTGTTTCTTTGTACAATATGCAAATAAGGCTATATGCAGGGTTTTATGTTCACAAAATTATTAATGTACCATCCTTTAGAGGGAAAAGGTATGTGGTAGAAATTGTCAGCCATGATTTCCATGTCAACAGGATCTTCTGGCAATGTTTTTCTAACTTTATTCTCATTTGATGTTGGAAAGCTTGAAACCATCTTCTTGAGTTTATTGACAGTATTCTTCATTGTCATTTCAGGAAAGATTACATGGTGTATCTAGCTTGTCCCAAGATGAGAGTGGTCTTTTTCTTTCAGCATCCTGCATGGATAACTGGTATCTTCCTTTAGTAACATATGCCATATCTTCTTGATGGATTAAACAAGGTTAAGAGAACATATAATTAAAATAAAAATGTATTGTTTCTTTTATTTTTTGCAGCATTTATCTCTATAACATCCTTCAACTTGAAAAGGGGCCTTTCAGATCTTTTCCAGGATGTCGAATAGAATCATTTTTTGTAAAGGTAAATTGAAAGAGTACTCCCAAATTATTTGCATTGTGTTTGTCCTGCGTCCTGACTTGCCTATCTTTATGGTCTGTGCAATTCCAGTCTGCGATTAGCCCTGATGCATCTCAGATAGTCAGTGGTTCTAGTGATGGAAATGCCTATGTTTGGCAGGTTACATTTCTTACTATTGATGATTTATTGTAAGTTTGGTAGTTAGGTTGCAATTGGTATATAATTTAACTTGACTTTCAAAAATCAGGTTAACAAGCCTCAAGAGATGCCTGTAACTTTGAAAAGTCATGACGGGGAAGTTACTGCGGTTGACTGGTAAATCCGAAATCTAGTGTGTTTAGACTTAGTTCTCTTTTGTGCAATTTGAGCTTCTAACTTTATTTATTTGGCAGGTGCCGCACTGAGGATGGTAAATTAGCAACTGCTTCTGATGATTTCACAGTAAGAAAAAATAATTCTTTATTTCTTTCCCATTTGATTTGAGACCAAATTGAGTTCAAAGCCATATTCCTGCATATTGTTTGCAAATCACAATGTCTTTCAGTTTAGTTCTGTCTATCAACTTTTTCTTTTGGGATTGATGCTGCCTCATTGTTTCTTTGGCATTGTAACTGTTTCCCAATTTGTCTTGTTTTAGGTTCGGATTTGGAATAAAACCAATTATATCTGCAGCACAAAGACATCATGTTCCATCCGAAGAAGAGTAATGGCAATGCCTAGCACAGAAAGCAAAGTGCTATTAAATAGTGAAAAATTGTGTCCTACGTCAATGGACAAATCCAATGAAGCACTGCAACAACCAGTTAACTCAGCCACTCCACTCACACCACCTAAAAATAAAATGCTTGCATCTCAAGGCCATAAGAACCAGCTATCCTCAGGATTTGATCCAACTGGATCATCTGAAAAAACTCCAGAATCTGCTATGAAGAGCCCCTCGTCTGTTTTGAACCCTCCATCTTCCTTGAAAAGAACTATCCGGGACTACTTTTTAGCATCCTCATGAATCGTTAAGACTTAATCCAACTAAGTTCTGTTCTGTTGTCAACTAACAAGTTATAGCTCATAGTGCTTCTGTTTAAGGGATGGCATGAGTTGTATGGAATTCTTCAACCATATTCTTGGGTAAGGTTATTTATCCTAAGGTTTTATAAAACATTTGTTCATTTGAAATTGTATACATTTGTTGAGGCATTTGTTATCATTTGTGCAGGTTATTTGAAATGTGGAGTGCATAAAAGGGTTTGTTAACTATTATAGCAATTCATTTGTTGGATTTTTTTTACTCCCAAACTCAGCTCAAGCTTGGGAGGGAAAGAAAATGTATATGAAGGTGGACAAATGTTTGCTTCTTGCTGATTTGCTAGAGACAAATGGGACGTGTGCCATATCTACTTAATGAGCATATAAATTCTGGTTGTCAGAATGTCTTGAGCAATACAATTAGGCTACAAATTGATGAATGGAAAGCGTGACTAGGCTTTAAAGCTAAGTTGCTTGGACTATGCTTTGTAGGCACATCAAACCCCTAACCCCCGGGACAATGTACAGAGATAAATACTATGATTTTAAAACGAGTTCTGATTGCTCTTCTTGGCAGTGACCATTTCATTAGTAGCAATGTTTATCCAGGAAGTTTGTCTTTAATGGTAGATGAAAATGCCACATTGAGCAACTTGATCCGAGCAGCACCTAGTTGATCCATCAAAGTTGAAACTTGTAAAAATGGAAGTCCTAATCACCTTATGTAGTAACAATTTATTATAATCACAAGCTATCATATTATGCATATATATTATTACTTGCAGCATCTGTCATGGTTGTCTCATTCTGGATCTCAATTTTAGCCTGATTGTGTTTATTGGCAATTCGGCATCTTTAATCAATGCTTCATAAAAGTTTGAAACTCTTAAAATTGAAACTCTTCTCTTTAATAGAAGTAATCAACTTGGTCCCACATGAATAATGACCAAGAAAAAAAAAATTAGTTCGACACATGCATGTTACAAGATCAATGAATGTGTAAAGAGAAAGTGGGGTTTGATCCCTCTAAGTTAGGAGTCCCAAAATCTTGCTTTACTCCAATGAATGTGTAAAAAAGTGGTCATGCCACTTTGTAAATTTCACTGAAAAATGGGGACCAATTTGATCCCATCAGAAATGCTGTTATGCCATTCACCACCACTTCAATATTAGGCCCAAGTAGTGAATTGAGTGTAATGCTAATAAATAGCAGATATTTACTGGTGATCAATCTTGTGTTGGCGACCTGAATATAACCTTGGCTTAGGTTACAAGCTATTGTTGCGAATGCTATTGATTTTTATGTATGAAATAATGTAGTTATTTTTATTCTTCATTGGAAAAAAGGGTAAACATACTACATAATGATTCATAAAAAGGGTGGGATCAAAAAAATATAACAACAGAAGTTACATGTGAGATTAGGTGGTATTACACATGACCTGAGCATTATAATAATATAAATTGATCTCCCATGAAATTTGGGTGATATTATATGTGATATTATATTTTGTGAAATGTGGCATTGACAACTCGTAAATATGATATTGAGCATCCTTATAAAGCAAGTGTCGATGTATGAAAGGTGAATATAATTTACCTAATAAAAATTTATGTGTGAATATTACTATGGTTTATTGGTTTTCTTGGCACTGGTTTAAAGAAACATCGGGTAAACATGATGACCAACATCTTGTAGCAGAAACAAAAAGGCTGTTACTCTAAAATGAGAAAGACTTTGATCGTTTCTTAATAACATCGTTGATTTTTTTTTTGCAAAATTCTAAACAATATTTTGATCAAATATTCTACAGGATTTAATTTGAATATGTTGACAGTATAAAAAAGTTTTATACAATCATCCAATTATTTAATATTACATCAGCAAATATGATTAATTTCCGCTCTTACAATTTCCGCTCTTAAACTTCATTCTTTAATAGTTTTGCCCAAATCATTTTAAGAGCTCTAAACAAAAATCTAATCATGCACTAATTCTTGAAGGATCGAGAAGACATGGGGATAAAAAAAAAGATAGCAAAGATTGATATTTTTTTTGAAGAAAATAAAGTTATTTAACTATATTTATTTTATTTATTTTGCAAATTTTGACATGTAAATTTAAGATCAAATTGACTTTGTTTTCATTAATCCTACCAAAAATCTTTATTAGGAGTTGGAGTTAATATGAAGAGGTTATTAAAGTGTAATCTTAACCATATAATTTGATCTAATGAATGAAAATTTCTTTCTTATTTCTCATATAAAAATCTCATTATCATATGATACATACTTTATACATTTATAGAAAAATATTATGGGAACAATAAAATTGCACTATAAATACACAACATACGCTTTATCACCATTCATCAAATCCAATGATAATAACATGTGTGGTGTACATGTGTTGTGCAATTTTATTGTTTCTATAATATTACTCCTATTTATATATTTGTTCTCCGTGTTAAGCCAAATGTATGATGGTGTATTTTTACTTCCATGAAATGGTAGCAAAGACGGGAAGGATCGCTGATCAACCCTCCATTCTTTCCTTTCCCTACATGTACCAACAAAAAGCATAAACACATCTATTCAAAAACCAATCTCAATTGATTTATAAATGGAGAATACAACTTCCCTCAATATACATCATCTCTAAATCATGCTAAACAGTTATAACAAAATCACAGGTTACATTTAAATGAGAATTCATCTTCACTATTAACAGCTTTTCCGGAAGTTCATAGCATAAATACATGAAAAAACTTCTAAATGTTACATCATGGAAATCAGGGTCCTCTTGCAGTCAAGTCATGGTACTACTTGTAAGTGTTGAATCCTGACTGAAACCTTAACACTTTAGAATATTACTGGTTAATATACAGCTCTTGTTTAACAATGTTGTAGCATCCAATGAGGTTGGTTGGCTCCACTATGAATTGTTCGTGAAATGTACCCATTCTCTTGCTAGAAATATCAATTCCAAGATCCTTAAAGTTTGTCAAGCCTTCTACTTGAATGCCATCTCCACATATGAGGAACTGATTCCCAACTATGAAGGATCCTGACACCCTGATTGCAACCCCATCTTCGCCATGAGCACGGCACTGAAGCTTCTCAACAACATGCACTAGCTTGTCAGGAGGCCAATCACCAACTAACGTACTCTGAATACTTGATAGAGTTGTGAAGATATTGTTTGGACCAACATGTTGTTTCCCAGAGAAACTGCAAAATATGGAAGAATAATGTCAGTGTGACCATGAACAATCTTCATCCACTCTTGATATTCTAAACTGAATAACCATAAAACTGAACTGCTTAGTTTGACCAGGAAATCAATATAATGGAAATTCCAGGAATCAATTTTCTAAATAGTTAATAAGGTTCCTTTTAAGATATATGCATCCATAGCAGTACTGAATTAAGAACTCCAATTCACTCTGATAGCCGAAAGCTTCTGCAATGTGAATAATTTCTATTATATTTTTTATCATGGAAAATTGATTAATTCCCTTGTTGCAGAATTAAAACATACAAAATAGCACTCACCTGAAAATTGAGTGTTCATTATACAAGCTCCTTGTATGTTGCCACAAATCATCAGGTCCATCGAATAGTAGGTAATAATGTATTGTCAACATCTGGAGAAAGCAAAATGCAAAGTAAAACATTCACCAATAATAAGCATCAATTGAAACCTGTGTCTGTATGTTCTAGACAAGAACAGCTATTGGCATTTCAAAATCAATACATGCATGTGAAACAATTATATGAAATTCAAATTTTTAACATTGCGAACACAAATGAATACAATAAAATCAACGAAAACAACCACCAAATTTTGTCCCCCTATATAGGGTCGGCTACGTAGATCAGTCAACGTCATAGTGTCCTATCAAATGGACTCAAATGAATGCTTGGGGTAAAAAGAGCTTATTATTTAGATAAAGCAGACTTCCAACCTAACATGGGTATTAAGAAGTTTATCTCAAACAATCATAATCTCGGAACTAACCTATGTAAAGAGCGACTTAACATTCAGATGACTGCTCATTGCTTGTATATTTTTGTACTTATGGAACAGGAGAGACTTAAAAAACATACAGGCTCAAATAATACAGATACAAAAACTAGCAGCTACTTACATCTGCCAAATCCTTCATTCTTTGTGTAGGATCAAAAACACTTCGAACAAATCCTGCCAAATCTACCTCGACAGTCTCATACTTCGTGATAAAGGGGTGCAAAAGCAGCTGCAGTAGGGCAATACCAAATAACCAAGTTCAAACCATCAAATCTATATATCAAGGAGTGCCAAAAGACAGGTTTGACAGGGTAAGTTAACCCACTATAAAGAAAACATTCTACTATCTACCAGGCATTTCTCTCACCTGCTCTGCAGTTGGCCTAACATCTGGATCCTTCTGTAAGCAAGCATCAACAAAGGAGCAGAATTCAGGCGAAAACTTTTGTTTTGATGGAGATGGTGATGGATCATCCAGGATCTGCCACAAAACCAAGTATAATTATTAGTAGAGAAGTACATGCGTGCAATCAGATTACTAGAATGCATATCACTGATCCAATAAGTGTTATAGTAAGCTACTAGCTCCATTAATTCATCATTTCCTGGCAAAGATCTCAGATTACATAGGTTAAAAATTTCACATGATGATCACATTGTAAAGGTTGGATTGTGAAATCTTTAACCTAACTCCACTTTTCACAGTGATTGTAGGTAACTTTAAAGGAAGCTTCTTGTTCATATGTGTGTGTGTGCAAGAGTGTTTGTGTGTAACAAGAAGTTTTCTGTATCAAACAGTGATAATGGGATATTACCTTTATCCCTTTATAATATAGGACTAGTTATGGTTAGATCAAATAGAGTTCAACAACTAGATCAACATGACATATACAATGAAAATGCCAGTGTGTTGATATTTATCTCTAGGCCTACACATTGCTGCATAATGAAAGGGCACTGTTAAAAAGTCACTGCAGAAGTTAGAGTATATCATACGACATCTTCCATAGCATATGAATATCTCATTGCAATTCATGGCATTGTTGCAACACTGAATTGGATATACATTGTTTTCTTCTATGTGATTTATGCTATATGCTACTAAATATTTTCGGATGATATGTTTTTTCTACAAGTGACCACATAATGGCACTTATGTGAAAAACAAGAAATAGACAGCAAAGATATCCTTCTCAGACAACATGGGCATTTCAATCAAACAAAAGGAAACAAGTAATATCAATAACCAATGGTACACACCTGCAACATTAGATTTACAGGACCTTCGTTAGCTGTATAGGGGAATTCTCCTGTCCCACACTCAAGAAGAGCAAGACCAAGGCTCCAAATATCAGCTGGATAAGAATAGCTTTCATTTCGAATTCTCTCAGGTGACATGTATGTAACAGTTCCAACAAATGTAGCACACTGCGAAGTTACAATCATTGATGAATGAACTCCAGAGCTTGGTAATGTAATCATGATCAAACATGAAAGTTGACATTTGCAAACAAATTTATGGAAGCAATAAGTAACTATAAACTAAGAATGATATGCTGTCTACACTAACCATTGCCACGGAATTCTCTAAGCCAGCACTAATACCAAAATCAGTAATTTTTGGCTCTCCCTTGAGATTTACAAGTAAATTGGCAGGCTTTATGTCTCTGTGAACTAAATGTCTGACTCCATGAAGATAGCTTAGACCCTTCCAGAAGATACAAGACAGAGTAGCACATATCAGTATTTTATGCAATGAAAAGTTCAAAAAGAAAAAGAATATAACAATATTTTACTTACATGTAGGAGTTTCTGAAACATAGATGAAAGAATAGGTTCAGGTATCCTTCTATGCTTTCGCAAGATATCTGCAAGTGATCCTCCATCCATATACTCCAGAGCTATGCTTATCTGTCCAGAGTCTGGAGTGTAAAATGCCCCATGAAATTCTACAAGACCTTGATAACAAGGTGCTTCACATAATGTCCTTATCTCAGTAAGGAGCTGCTGTCTTTTCTCCTAATTACCAAAAAGAATAACAACTGTTAGGGAACAAGTGATTATCAACATTAGTCGTTAAACTTTTTGGGAATGTAGGGAGATTTTTGGTGGGTGTTGTGTGTGTGTTTTGTTGTTTATTGTTTGTTGGGGGGGTATCACTCATCACTTCCTACATTGATCTTTTATTTTATCCATTTAGAAGCAAACATTAGCAATAGAGTCATGTAATAAAGTGTCTAACAACTCCAACACCCCAAAAAACACCACAAATCAAGATGGTATTACGCAGTATAAAAAAAATACAACATTTTAATAGGTAGATAACATATCTTATAAATACTACAGAACATGCTTTTAACGGTAATCGTAAACAAAATTATCCATGCCATACATGTCATTCAAATTAGAACTGCAAATGATGATTTATAGCAAAATGCCACAAGGGTATTGATTCAAATCAAGAATAGGAAATACCTTCTCAAAGATATTGATCTTCTTCAATGCTAGAATCCTATGTGTTGGTATATGAATAGCTCTCTGCACAACACTGCTAGCACCACTACCTATTGCTCCGAATATCCTCATCTCGTGAGAGGCACACCTATATGTTTTCTCACTGTGATCAGTTTCATGAACAGAACGAGATGTGCACTTCTGCAAACCAAGCTCATTGATGTTGTACACCCCATATGATCTGCTCAACAAGTTCACAGTCCCACCATCCGATAGCTTCACAACAGAATCAATAAAAAATCAAAAAATAAATCCAATATGTTTCGCAACCACTTTCTTTTATTCCCAATAAATAAGCATTTTTTTTTTCCTTAACACTTTTAATCATACACAGTTTTGAACACAAAATATGTTAATTCAAACAAGCAAAAAGCCATTTAGACCAATCTCAACAGTGTCACATTCTTATAAGTCTTCAATGCCCAAAAAGGTCCAAATGCACACATATAATAGGAATTAGAATAGAAAGAGAGGGGCTTACAGTGTAAGAATCACAAGGGTCCAACGTTGAGCTTGTTGAGAAGCCCTTCTCAGCATCAAACAAAGGTACGAGCTTTTTTCTCAATTCCTCCAACCCAGCCATTGTTATGAGTATTTACAACAACAAAAATTAATGGGGTTTAAAAAAAAATGAAAAAAAAAAAAAACACAGACCCAGATGCCCTATGTTATTATATGGAACCAGGTTCCAAGACCTATGTCGAACTGAGATACTTTCTGTACTCCTCTTTCTATCAAAGAACAAGGGGAACAAAAAAACGAAGGGATTGGATTTCAGAATTCTATGTTTAATTTAAGGCTTCTGGGTTGTGTTGTTATTTACGATGGAGAGTGAAAAAGGAAAGGAGAATGAGTTGAGTTCGTGAGGTTCAAGATTTTGTTCGGCTGTGTGTCAGCGTACTTGTTGCCGCTGCGGTTATTCATATTTACTGTGGTTCGATTAACCAATCATCAAACGCCACGTTTCAGATAATCACCTGATTCATCTGAATATCCTCTTAAGTTTTAAAAATGGATATATTTCCTTGCCTTGCTTAAGGTCGATCCCAATATTGTTAATTTTTTCTTTTTAGTTTGAATTAAGGTTTTTGTTATGATAATCTAAAGGTATTGGTATTTTTTTTAAACAAAGAATTTAAATTTAATTATAAATATTTAACATATTAATAAATTTAGTTAATGAGATATATGATAAATTTTCAACCATAAATTATCTAAAATGTATTGATACCTATGAATTTTATAGAGTACTTGAAAAATCTCATTAAATTATATATATATATATATATATATATATATATATATTATAATTTAAATTATAGATGGATGTTATCCTATCTTATATGGATATGATTTGCCAGCAAATCATTCCCTCAATCTTTTTTTTTTGGGCGAAAACTAAAATTTATGATTATAAAGTATGAGTTTAATTCACCAAAAAAAAAGTAAGAGTTTAATTTGTATGCATTGTCCGTGCAAAAAAGTTTTATATAATCATCTACTCAAATAATAATTTTTCAAATAATGAATATGAGACTTAACTACTTTTGAAAAATAATAATTTGATTAGATAACAGTGTAAAACTTCTTTACATTGAGAGCATATACAAATTAAATTCGTAAAGAATTTCACATTTCACTATTTTGGATTCAAAATATGATAATATACAAATTAGGGGTTTTATTTCAATTTAACTCAATAAAAAAAAAACATCGATCAAAGTCATATTGATTCTTAGTTTTTAAAAAACTAATTAAACTCCATAAGATTTTAGATTTAGTTTTTTAGATTGATTCAATCTAATTCAAATTGAATAGCATTATATATTATATATGATCTTTTGTTTTTAAATTTATACGTTTACTTACTGTAATTTAAATTTAACATATAATTTTTTATAAATATTGTTAATGATTTTTTATTAAACCAAGCATGCTACCTAATATATAGCCCATCCTTTAGCCACCAATAAGACAAGATGTTGGAGTCAAGAGCATTTAATGAATTTTCACTTTTGTAGACTTTAAGCAGCGACACATTTATTGTATTGACTTTATGGTTGCTTTGTTTAGCTTGTCATTAAATGTCATTAATAGTTTGTCATAAAGCAGTTTCTTGTATTGAAAAGTTAAGCCTATAAAAGGCATGTATCATGTCTTAAACACATAAGTTCATCAAGTTATCAGAGTCAAAAGTTTCCTTTTTGCTGTGTATATCAGTGAGAGAGAAAAATATCAAAGTGTGTTATTTTAAGTGAGTGTCTGATATCAAATTGATATCAGAGCTGGTTAAATCTAGCGCCAAATTTTAGAGAGTTTGTGAGAAACAAGAGTGGTCTCATACAGTTTCCTTGAGTCAATATGATAAATAATTACAATATTGTTTCATTCGATCCCAAATTAGATGGGAAACTTGATTATTGTTATTATTAGGAGACTTTATTGTCCACCCATTTGAAAGCTCACAGTATTTGAAGCTTTGTTGAACAATGCATTCAAGAAGGAGCAGATCAAGCAACTTAAAGGAGAGATCAATTAGCGCTATCACAGATCCATCAAGGAGTGGATTATTCGGTGTTTGGGAAAATTGTAAATGCTAAACCGTCAAGGAAGCATGGGATACTCTAAAACTATCTTACAAGTGGGTAGAGAAGGCGCAAAAATCCAAATTACAATCTTTGCGCAGAGAATATGAAAGGTATGAAATGACCAGCTCAGAAACTATTGAACAATATTTTTCTTGTGTCACTGACCTTGTTAATAAGATCAGAGTATATGGAGAAAATATTGAAGATAGCAGGGTGGTTGAGAAATCCTTCACAATATGCCAATCAAATGTGATCATGTGGTGACTACAATAATTGAGTCACACGACATAAACAAAATGACAATTATAGAATTGCAGGGAAGTATAGAAAGCCATGTTATCAAGATATTGGAAAAGACAGAAAAATCAGCAGAAAAAGCCTTGAAGAGTCGGGTGAATTTAAACAAATTTTCTAAACCAAGCCATAAAGGAGAAGAAAGAAATTATGGCCAGGACAGAGGAAACTTTAAAAGCAGAGGTAGAGAAAATTTCAGAGGAAGAGGTCGTGGCACTAATTACAATCAAGGAAGAGGCAATAATTTCATACCACACAATCAAGGAAGAGGAGAAAATAATTTTGGGCCCACTAATCGAGCAAGAAGAAGAGGTAATTTTTATTAAGAAAGAACAAATTTTAATTGTTTTCACTATGGAAAGTTTGGGCATAGAATTGTAAATTGCAAATTTAGAATAATGAATTAAAGCAGTAGCACTCAAGCAAATATTGCTGAAAATTAGTGTCAAGATATTGGTGAAAATTCCAATCCACAAAGTCTATTTTTAGCAAGCACCTCTTTTGATGTGGAAGAAAACATATGGTATTTAGATATTGGTTGTAGCAACCACATGTGTGGAAAAATGAGTTATTTTCTTCATTAGATGAAATTGTAAAATCATCTATGGAATTTGGCAACAAATCGGATATTCTGATTTTGGGAAAAGGTTAGATAAAAATAAAATTCAAAGATAGTTTTCATAATTTCATTTCCGATGTGTTTTATGCTCCTGTTCTTCATCACAATTTGTTCAGTTTGGAACAGTTATAGGAGAAAGGTTATAATATTCAAGTTTGACAAGAATGGAAGACTTAGCCAAGGTAAAAATGCCTCGGAATAGATTTTTCCCCATTGAAAATTTAACATGAAAAATTTTCTTGCTTGAGTTCAGTGATATCTGATGATAATTGGCTGTGGCACATGCGTTTTGGACATCATTTTTCTGGATTAAATTATCTGTCAAGAAAAAACTTGTTTCTGGTTTGCCAGTTGTTCAAATTCCTAATCATATTTGTGAGACTTGTCAATTGGGAAAAAAGCATAGAGAATCATTTCCTATTGGAAAATCTTGGAGAGCAAAAAGGTTGTTGGAGATTGTGCATTCATATTTATGCACCATTGATATTCCATCACATACTGGAAGCAAGTATTTCATTACTTTTATTGATGACTTTAGTAGAAAGACTTGGGTGTATTTTTTGAAGTAGAAATCAGAAGCATGTGATGTTTTCAAGTAATTCAAGGCATTTGTGGAGAATTAAAGTGGCTACAAAATCAAGATTCTAAGAACAGACAGAGGACAAGAATATCTTACATGTGCATATTTCTTTGAGCAGCATGGGATTCAAAACCAACTGACAGCCAGATATACTCCCTAGTAGAATAGAGTCACTGAAAGGAAGAACATGACAATCATGGATATGGTGAGGTGCATGTTGCAGTTCAAACAACTGTCAAAAGAATTTTGGACAGACGCAGTTGCTACAGTTGTGTATATTTTGAACAGCTGCTCAACAAGGAGTGTTCATAATAAGACTCTTGAAGAAGCTTGGGGTGGAAGAAAACCTTCAATTCATCACCTCATAGTTTTTTGGTGTATTGCATATGCTCATCTACCAAATCAGTTAAGGAAAAAATTGGATGACAAATGTGAGAAATGTATTTTCATTGGTTACAACATGAACTCTAAGGCTTATAAATTGTATAATCTACATACAAAGAAGGTGATCATAAGTCGAGATATGACTTTTGATAAAGAAGCAATGTGTGATTGGTCTTCCAAAACTCAATAAGAGCCCATGGTGATTTCTGATGTTTTTGAAGAAGAAGAAGATGGACAAGCAAGCACATCAACTCAACCAGAATCAACAAGTCGCCCTTAAAGGAAATGCCAATTACCAACAAGACTTGGGGATTATGTTGTGAGAAATGAAAACGATCCATCTGATGAGGAGATTATCAATTTTTCTTTATTTGCATATTGTGAACTAGTAAGTTTTGAAGAAGCTTTTGCTAACAATAATTAGAGAAAAGCTATGGATGAAAAGATCTTTGCAATTGAGAAAAATGATACCTGGATACTAACAAATTTGCCTGCAAATAAGAAGCCAACAGGAGTGAAATAGGTATACAAGACAGAATATAAACCCAATGGTGAGATTGATCGATTCAAAGTAAGATTGGAAAGGGATACAAGCAAAAGCCAGGTATTAATTACTTTGAGGTATTTGCCCCTGTCACTAAACTTGATACAATTCGGATTATTATTTCACTTTCTGCTCAAAATAAATGGAAGATATATCAAATGGATGTCAAGTCTGCTTTTCTGAATGGTGCTTTGAAGGAAGAAGTATATGTTGAGCAACCTACAGGTTATATGATCTCTGGAGAAGAAGACAAAGTCTACAGATTGAAGAAGGTATTGTATAGTTTGAAAGTAGCACCAAGAGCATGGTACAAGAAGATTGATTCTTATTTTATTGAGAATGATTTTCAAATATATCCATTTGAACACACTTTGTACATCAAACCTGTTGAGTCTGGTGATATACTCATTGTATGTCTTTATATTGATGATTTGATTTTCACTGGAAATAATTTGAAGATGATTGCAGAATTTAGGGAGGCCATGGTGAAACATTTTGAAATGATAGATCTGGGTCTAATGTCTTACTTTCTAGGTATTGAAGTTATTCAACAAGATTATGGCATTTTCATTTCTCAAAAGAAATATGTTAATGATATTTTGAAGAATTTTTTGATGGAGAATTCAAAGTCAGTCTCCACTCCAGTAGAAGAAAAGTTGAAATTGATATAGGAAGATCAAGGAAAAGTTGTGGATCCTACCTACTACAAGAGTTAGATTGGAAGTTTGAGAAATTTGACTGCAACTAGACCAGATATAGTCTTTGGAGTCGGATTACTTAGCAGGTTCATGGAGGAGCCGACCATCTGTCATTTGCAAGCAACTAAAAGAATTCTTCGTTATATCAAAGGTACTATGACTGATGGAATTTTTTATGGTGATACTAATGATGTGAGGCTTGTTGGATATACAGATAATGACTAGACAAGTGACATAGAAATAAGAAAAAGAACTTCAGGATATGTTTTTCATCTTGGGTCTGGTGCAGAATCTTGGTCATCAAAGAAACATCAGTTGTAGCACTCTCCAAAGCTAAAGCAGAATACATTGCTGCAGCTAGCTACGCTACATAGGCAGTGTGGCTAAGAAGAATTCTTGAAACATTGAAGTAGAAGCAAAATACTCCCACAATAATATTTTGTGACAATAAGTTTGCTATTGCACTTTGCAAAAATTTAGTTTTCATGAGAGATCCAAACATATTGATATTCGATTCCACAAGATTTGAGAACTAATTGCTGAGGAAGAAGTATTGATTGATTACTATCATACTGAAGAACAGGTTGCAGATATTTTCACAAAGCATTTGAAAAATGAGTTATTTTGCAAGTTGAAGAAAATGCTTGGAGTTATCAATTTTTCAAGCTTGGTTTAACGGAGGCAATGTTAAAGATTTTTTATTAAACCAAGCATGCTACCTAATATATAGCCCATCCTTTAGCCACCAATAAGACAAGATGTTGGAGTCAAGAGCATTTAATGAATTTTCACGTTTGTTGACTTTAAGCAACGACACATTTATTGTATTAACTTTATGGTTGCTTTGTTTAGCTTGTCATTAAATGTCATTAGTAGTTTGTCATAAAGTAGTTTGTCTTGTATTGCAAAGTTATGCCTATAAAAGGCATGTATCGCGTCTTAAATATATAAGTTCATCAAGTTATTAGAGTCAAAAGTTTCCTCTTCTATACATGTGCTGTGTATATC
>JAVHNL010000249.1:0-43351 GCA_031216105.1 Dalbergia cultrata | reverse complement strand
ATGTTGGCAAGTATATGATTTTGCCATTCTTGATCAAGTTACCCGAATCAATTGTAGAAGGATGAAGCCATCCTTGAACTCCTCATTTTTCTGAGGAATTAGAAGATAAGTCATAAGATAATCATTGTCACTGTGGCTTAGGCCATTTTGTTTGTCTTGGAGATGAAAAATTAAAAGAGAATAGAAAATTGAGTAAGCTTGAATTTTTACTTTGTCGCTGCTTGTCGTAGGTCGGAAGACTTTTGAATCATTTTCACTCATTTTAGTGTTTTAGTAGTGTCAAATGTCTATATTCAAAATCCTGTAATTGCAGAACCTGGGAGATTCTCCATTATCAAGGTAGTGGCTAACTGGTTATGATATGAACAAGGATGTAAATCTGTCCATGAAAGTAACATGAGAATGAATGAGATTCTGACACGTCATGTGCTTGCAGGTCACATGAAATTTGTTCCTCTAAAATACTGATTGTGTGACACTGCCAACCAGCCTGCTTACTCTTCCGTTGTTCCCATCTATCAAAGAATAATAACTACCCCGCACTAGAAAAGAAAACCAAAATTAAGTCACAAGTCATATTTAACATTTATGGAAAATTAAATAAGTGAAAAATAGAGCACTATATGCGTGGTAGGATTATATGGGAAGCTAGCAAAGACGATATTTCACCATGTTACCGAGATCAAGGCCATTATTGAGGCAAGCACAAAAAGAATGGAAGGCCACATTCACATTTCTCCTCCATTTCTTTTCCCGTTGGATTCGAGCAGTCATGCCGAACTACCTATCATGAAATCTCCTTAATCTCAGGCCATCCTGACATATATGGTCAACCTTTATGCCTGGAGATGCTTCCAAAAGACAAAACTTAAACCTTTTAGCATTTGGCAAAATAGAGCCTTACACTTTGTATTCCTTATTGGAAATGTTGATACAACATGTCAACACTATCATTGAGTTCATTCTCTCACCTTCACATCATTTTGCATTGGTATTGGTTGCAGGTCTAGCAATCTTCTACTTTGCATGCAAAAGAAAAGCACCCATTTACTTGATAGACTTTACCTGCTACTGTCCACCCAGTTCTTATAGGCTATCTATGGCCATGTTTGAAGAGAATAGTCTTTTCGACAATGTGGATCCAGAGGCTGTTGCTTTCCAATGCAAGATCTTAGCAAAATCTGGATTCAGTGAGGAAACATCCATTCCTCCATCTCTTGCTCAGATACCAAAAGTAAAATCTCTTGTCTTTGCCCTTGAGGAGGCTGAAACAATAATGTGTTCAACAATAACAGACCTGTTCAAGAAAAACAACATCAACCCAAAAGCCATTGACATACTCATCACTAACAGTGGTGTGTTCTGTCCAACACCATCCCTTAGTGCCATGGTGGTTAACAAGTTCAGAATGAGGAGCAACATCATGAGCTTCCACCTATCAGGCATGGGATGCAGTGCTGGAATCATATCAGTGAGTCTGGCTAAAGACCTGTTGAGAGTTCACAGGAACTCACTGGCTCTAATAGTAAGCACAGAGACCCTTAATCTAAATTGGTACACAGGTAAAGTCCCATCCATGCTGCTAACTAATTGCCTATTCAGAATGGGTGGAGCTGCTATATTGATGTCTAGTAGGGTCAATGATAGGCATAAGGCAAAGTATAAGTTGCAGCATGTTGTTAGAACAATCAATGCACAAGATGATCAATCTCATGGCTGCATCTACCAGGATGTGGATCCAGAGAACAAAGAAGGTGTATCAATATCAAAGAATGTTGTCAATGTGGCCGGAGATGCACTGAAGAAGAATACAGCTTCACTGGGGCCTTTGGTTTTGCCATTTAGGGAGCAGTTCCTGTATGTATTTTCCATAATTTGCTGCAAGGTGTTGACTACAAGAAGAACAAGCATCTATACTCCAAATTTCAATCATGCTTTTGAGCACTTCTGCATACATTCAGGGGGAAAATCTGTTATAAAAGCCATTGAAAGAAACTTGAGGTTAAGGAAACGGGATGTGGAGGCATCAACCATGACTCTCTACAGGTTTGGAAACACCTCATCCTCTTCAATTTGGTATGAGCTTAGCTACATAGAAGAAAAGGGGAGGATGAAATGTGGTGATAGGGTGTGGCAAATTGCCTTTGGAAGTGGATTCAAGTGTAACAGTGCAGTGTGGAAGTGTTTATGCGATGTGAAGGCGGGTACTGGCAGTGCATGGAGAGATACAATTCACTCATACCCTGTAGAAGTACCTGATGTGAGAATAAGCTGAAGATGCTGACCATTGTTGTGGATTTTAGTCATTGTAGACATTTTGTGTCATGCTGGTTTCAACTTTCAAGCTATCTTTATGCCTTCTCAGTTAACAATATGACTTTTGTTTGAAACAAAAATAAATAAGTGGTTGTGTCAGCTGAAGCCTCATCAGATGGCAGTAGGACTTCATTTACAAAATTATGTAGGTGCATAAATCAATCACGTGATAGATTAAAAAACGAGTTAGTGGTAGGAGAGCACTTGAGAAGTGGCGTTGGAATTAAGTTCTCGTACGCTTAAAATTTTTATATGCACCAACACACAATTATAATGCTTTGAACAATGTAAACTAGACAGTAGATATCGAGTAAATGATTACTAGAATAATAAAAATGTTTTTTTTTTCCCACCTGTCAAATGGTTTCTCAATAAATAAGTGATGGGGATGGAGAAATTAAATAGCAATATTCTTTCGATAACAAGAAAGAAAAGAAAAGAAACAATACATAAATAGCAATGTTCACTACTATCTTGGTGCAAAATTACGGAGTATTAGAAAGTTTAAATATGCTACGCGGAAAAGCTTTAGATTTTTGTAGCCTAAATGCTCATAGGAGGAATTGTGTTGACCAGAAATGAACTTCCAGGAATATTAGTCTTGAGCGGGGAGGAAAATTCACAGCCTGAAGGTAGGTGAGGTGCTTGAATGTGGAGTACTACGGCCTTTTGGGGTATGTTTGTAGTGTAAAATTTTAAAATTTTTCACTAAAAACCTTTTCTTTCCCTTTCCTCTTCTCTAAAATCCAAACTCACAAACATACCCTTAATTAACTTCTCCTTAGCATAAAAGAAACAGACAAAGAAAAACACTTGAGAGCATGCAAATTCATCCAATTAACCTGACAACACATTTGCACTTGAGATGAAGAAAATCATGACTACTAAATCTTTTAATAGATGATAGATGATGATAGTAGAATATAATACATTATACAAATACAGCGAAAAAAAAATATCTCTACTGAAATAATCTTCCCGTGGCATTGATACTGCTTATTTTGATGCCAAATATTCTATCTATTGGAGTAATACATAAATATCTAAATATAATCTTAAAACATGCTAACCAAGCCAGTTTTTTGTTATTCCGTATATCTTTATTTTCACCAACTTTCTTCTGTGTGTGATTTCCTTTTTCTTCCTGAGTTTTTAGCCTACACTGCAGACACACCATCGTCCCCAGCGCCTTTTGAGTCACCAAATAACCTTTGCCGGAAATCAGTGACCATTTGAGGGAGTCCCTCACGTAGTGACACAGTTGGCTGCCAGCCTAGAAGTTCCTTGGCTCTGGAAATGTCTGGCTTCCTCTTATGTGGGTCATCCTCTGTGTTTGGCCTAAACTCTATCTTGGCATTTCTGTCTATAGTCTCTTGCACCACCTGCATAAAACAAGGGTAGTCAAATTTATATCCTGTGCTCTTGATGACATATGATCCATGAATACTTTAAAATAGTCAATATCCCATGCCAAGTTCGCATCGTAGCAGATATTTTACTGATGCTGTTAGATATTCCTAATCATATTTTACATGTTTTAGATTTAATTTATATCGTATTTTCGTATCATACTATGTAGTACCAAATACTCTTACCGGTATCCGTGCAACATATTTGACTTATTAAGTTGAAAATATCTACATATTGTAATTGATGGAGTAGTGTTTTTAACATTATGCTAAATATTTCAAGCACCTAGAATTATAAAAGGTGTGTGTGTTTTACCTTAGCAAGTTCAAGCATGGTGAATTCACCAGGGTTGCCAAGGTTGAATGGACCAATATGATCCCCTTCCATCAGCCGCATTAGGCCTTCTACCTGTTGTGTACACAGATTCATGTCAAACATTTCCCTTCGGTCTCTAGATTACCCTTAAATTATGTTTACTGACACACTGTCGACATGCAAGCAAAGAAGAGACAGGCTACAAAAAAAGCATCCCCTTCATTCACAGGCATGTGTGGGTTCAAGGGCTATTAATTAGATTATATATCCATCTTTTTGCTTTGTGTGGAACAAAAATGCAACCCAGAAATAAATTGCCAGAAAACAAGTGATGAGCTGCATTTATGCACTCATTTTTCTCTATAACTCTAGGCATATTGCATCATTTGTATGCTTGATTATATAAGTTGATATTTGGTAGATTTACATTTAGTCCTCTTCGTACATCATTGGATAATATCATAGTTAATTGTACCATTTTGATGAGCAAATATGTTTTGGAGTTTTCTATGCTTTTAATCCTCTTTTATGAGTGTTATTTGCTTATAGCAACATGAAACTTGGAGTATTGTTCAATTTCAGAAAATTTGGGAAGTTAAATAGAAGATTTGTAGATCTTATTTGAGCATATTTGCAGCAAGTATTGCAATAAAAAATTTGTATCTCTCTCTACAGAGATGAGATTGAAACAAATAAAAATGTTTGGGAAAACTCAAGAAGACCTCTATAATTTTCATGTTCATCTCAAAACCCAGTTCTAAGTGTCTTTTGGTAAAAATCGAGTTGCAAAATTAAAGGTTATTGAGGTTTGATACTGTCCAATTTGACTGCTAGTTAGTATTTTGCTAATATCTGGAGCTACAAATATCCGATTGAGATTATGTTTGAAGTATTGGAAAGCTTATTCAAAGGGCTACAACTTCTATTTATAGGTCCAAGAGTTAATTCAAATGATTTGGGGCTCAAAATGGGTTTAAAAATATACAAACTGGAATTTACATGAGTATGCGGCCCCCAAGATAGTATAAGTTCATAAAACAACATTTTTTTTTATTATTTTGGGGCTTGTTTTTTACATTGTGATGATGTATTATATATATCCACTTAACCTAGGTTAATAATGGATCTTCCACACTTATTCTAAGGCTGCCTTCACACTCTTTACTCTCTCTACTTTCTCTCTCTTAGCTTCATCTCTCTACTCTTTCTATAGGTTTTGGGAGCTTCTAATCCTTGTTTTGCCTTTTGTTTGGGATTATGATCATACTCTTCATTTCATTGATTGTGATTCTCTATATATGAATGAGTAATTTCATTTATCTTGCACAAGGAGAATTGAGGATTGAGATTTGTTCTTGAGATTTCAATTTTTAATACGATTTATGGTTAATTTTTCTTTTCCTTTTGTTATCTCTCTTTAATATTGATTGTATGAATAATTATAATTACATTTTTTGAGAGCTGCCTAATTATGTGTTCATTTATCTTATGGGGTTTAATGCATAATTAGGATTTCATTGGGATATTTGGTCAATTGATTAAATTACATCAATTTGGTAAGGAATTGGAATTAACTCCGTTGGCAGATTAGGTTGCTTTAATTGATAATTAAACTGGTACAGGCTCATAGAAACCATGATTATGGATTACTAGTGCATATATTAATAAAACCCTTAGTGGAAGTGCGATTGTGTGATGGCTAAGCAGAATTGCATCATTGCAATTGTGAATTGGTGAAAATAACCGATTTCGTGAATTATTCTTTTAAGTTAGTGATAGCATAATCATAGATCTACAGAAACTCCTTATACAGGTAATTTATTTAAATGAATTTTCTTCCATTATTTTGTTAATTTCTTCCAAACAAATTAAAATCCCCTTAATTTCCAATTGGCCGATAGCACTTCCTTGTGAGACGACTTAGGTTGTGCCCTTTACTATATTTTTTATACATCTTAATGTAAAATAAATTTTAATTTATTGTGGGTAATGATATCCCCCATCAACAAGTCACAACTTAAAACTATATTTGATTGGATGAGGAAAAGAACTGATTAGAGTGCAGTTTCTCATCCATTGTTTTATATATGTTCATTGCACACTATTGTTCATTGAATCTTTATCATGTAATATAATATCTTTATTGAGATAATGTCTGTTCAGATCCTCATCCATATTTGATTTAATTTGCGATGAGTTTGAAAAGAGTTTATCCACATTCTGCATTTCACCTTTAGATAATTAAAACTTTAATTCATAATGTTACGGCAAATGTGGTCGTATAAAGTTCAAACTCTGTCCATGTATGAGAATCATATTTAACTAGTGTTATTACCTTTTACAGTATCAATATAATATTTCCAGTATACCACTCAAAGAACTTTCTGATTTTCAATATTGTACTCAATGCTTTCCTAGTGGTTACTAGAAAGGATCCATGGAACTGTACCTTGTATAAAAATATCAGCTAGAAAGAAAAAAAAAAAAAATAAATTACCAGGTCTGAAACAAATTGAAAGCTTCTTGTCTGTTTCCCATCGCCATATACAGTCAATGGCTCCTTCCTCAATGCCTGCGTAATTTGTAATATTGTGGGAACAAGGAAAGCATAATGTGTAGCAACTAATAAAGCAATAAAACCAAATAAATAATAATGAGAACAAATCAAGGGTGGTAGAGATTTACCTGAGCAACGAAGTTACTAACTACACGCCCATCATCAATACTCATTCTTGGTCCATATGTGTTGAAGATACGAGCAATCCTCACCTATATATGGAACAATTTCAGACTCCATTCATGCGTCTCTAGCTACAAGGTTAACTAAAACTTGCAATGATGAATTTTGCTATGTTACGTTAGGCAGTCAAGTGCGCAATAAAGAAAAAAATTAATGATTTAGAATTTTGCAAGATTCGTAGATGTGTATCGTAAATATAGAATGTGAAATGTTTATGGACTAGAGCATCAGATATCCGAATGAATTAGCTCGATTCAATATCTTCATAACTGAAATCCATGACGGTTAAAAATATTGCAGTTCACCAAGAGATGTGGACTTAGGTGTATCCAATGGCAGTGCCAGAAATTTTGGATGGGCCAAATTAGTTAATATAAAATAAAATAAAATAAATTATCATATAAAAAGTATAAAATGAATCATTATATAGCATTTTTTTATATAAATTATTGGTAAATTAAAATTTATTTTATCATTTATTTTCTCTTTTCTTTTAACAAAGGAGTCAATAATTTTCTTTTTAAACATCTTTTAAGTTCAACATAAAAAAAATATGTGTATCAATGTATTATTTAACAACAAAATAGAGTATTGATCATAAATAACTAACTAGTAAGTAGAAACTCCACTAAATAGATAAAATGAGTTAATAAAAGAAAAAATTTTAAAAATATATTCTAGGAACATTTATATATTTTATACTTTTATATCATATGTGTTACTATATCCAAAGACTTTTATTATTTATTATACATATTATGTATAAAGATGATAAAATTTTTTAAGTGGGGTCATAATATAAACTATACATATAATTATACAAATATGTAAAATGTTGTGAGACCGTGGCTCCCCTATTCCCTTGCTCCCTCCACCTCTATCTAAATTACTATTTACAAGTAACAATTCTTTTTTATAGTCTTATCAATAGGTACAAGAAGAAAAGTTTGTGGTAACACTCCCATTTACTATTGGATTGGGTATATAAATACTATTTAATTTATGTCACACATATTATTCAATAGTAAATAAAAATATACTGTTAACGTAGTGTTTCACACATAACAAGTACAAATAATTACTTTTGACATAATAGCATGTGAAGTATGAACCAACCTCAATACCAGCACCTCTGTGATAATCCATGGTCAAGGTCTCAGCAACTCGCTTCCCCTCATCATAACAGCTTCTTACACCTACCCCAGCAGCATGCAGAGGCAATATTAGTTCAATAAACAACAAAACTGATGTTTGTATTTAGGTTGTGCAGGGCACGTCAATTCATATTTCATTCACCACTGATGAGACAGATTTTATTTAAATAAGATCCGTACCCCATCTAATAGTAGATAGAGTGTGAGTTAACACTGTATCTCATGCATACAAGTCATATATAAATAACATGATTCAAAATAATGCTGCAAATTTAGTACTCATAATCTAGAAATAGGCCATTGTATATATACCAATTGGGTTAACGTTGCCCCAGTAGGCCTCAGCTTGAGGGTGTTCTAGAGGATCACCGTACACCTCACTGGTGCTGGTCAGCAAAAACCGGGCATTAATTCTCTTTGCCAGCCCCAACATGTTCAGTGTTCCCATCACATTGGTCTTGTGCACTCCAAACCAAACCACACAAGATCGATGAGAATCAAGGACTCCAACTCACATCAATATATTCCACATTAATTCATCCTTTACCCATCATAATTATTATTTAATTTGTAGACCATTTTTATTGTATCATTGTTATATTATTTCTTTTTTGAACAATAATGTAAGATAAAGACAATACTTCCCAATACGTAACTTTTTAACAAATAAATGCAACACAAAGTGTAAAAGAAGATGTATGTAAAAAAGAAAAAAAATTTGCCAATTTTATATAAAATAATAAGTAATTGATCAATATATATATATATATATATATATGTGTGTGTGTGTGTGTGTGTATTCATTCCTCAAATAACATAGGTGCATATTAAATATATACTGAATTTTTTTTTATACATTTGTAAAATGATAATGGATGCATTCAAATAAACTTAGTTAAAATACTTTTAAGATAACAAAAAAAAACAAAAACAACTTCTTATCTTTTGAATCAAATGAAAATAAGTTTAAGTTTGATTGCATTGACGTCAATGTAAAATACATTTATACTACCATATAACCAAACTAACACTTCTATATTTTTTCAAGTAATAGATAAGAAAACTAACTATCGTATTAGATGTAACGATATATAATTAAATGATTATATAAAAATAAATTTATATTATCAATATATAAAAATTAAATTCATAAAAAATTAATTACCTTTAATTCTCTTTTTCTTTATATAGATTACCCAAACAAGCTAGATTTATAAAAAGAAAGAAGAAAAAGGTGATATGTTGTTATTGGGAAGGATATGATGGTCTTGACGGGGTTGTACTTGTAATGTACGGGGGAGGCAGGGCAAGCGAGGTGATAGATCTGGTCAACCTCCAGCATGATGGGCTCAACGACGTCGTGGCGAATGAGCTCGAAGTGCGGATTCCTGAGGTGGTGGATCAGGTTATCCTTCCTCCCCGTGAACATGTTATCGATCACGATCACGCTGTCCCCTCTCTCTATCAGACGGTCCACCAGGTGGCTCCCCACGAACCCCGCTCCTCCCGTCACCACTATCCTCTTCCTCCTCACCTTAGGGCCCCCCGGGACAGCACCACTCTTCGATCTCGCAACGCTTGTGCTGGATTCTTCTGCAAGGACGCGCCGCTGAGTCGCGAGGTCACTGGACTCGGGCTCTGACTCCGCGAGCGGGAAGGCGTGGAAGAAGAGTGCGGCGATGACGATGCCGATCAGGAGGAAGGGCACGCGGCGCCGGAGCGCGTGGCCCATTGGGCTCGCGGGTTGAGGTGGTGGGCCGGAGGCGGGCTTTTGGGCTCGGGTCTGGGCTCTGCGGGTGAGTTCCGAGCTGGAAGAAGTGCTCATGATCGATTTTCGTGTGGTCTGGGGGAATGAACGATGGCGGTGATATTAATGTGGTGGTTTTGGTAGCTTTTGGAGTGTTTGTTTATAAGGAGGAAGAGAGTCAGTTTGTTTGTTTGTTTGTTTGTTGGATGAGGTGAGTTGTGAGTGAAGAAAGAAATGGAGAGTGATGAGTGGGTGGCGCTGTGAATTGCGATGCATGAAATTTGGCTTCATAATCGCTCCAACTTACGTTCAACCATTGCTCCTCTCTTTCTCTCTCTCCCTCTCTCTCTCTCTCTCTCTCTCCACTTGATTAATTTGAAGGCTTCGCCATTTTCCTGTTATATATATATATACACACACAATTTTTTTTCCTCTTATATAATATATAATAATAATAATATAGTAACGGATAATTAATTACTTCCTAAATAAAAAAAATAATTAAACTTCCAATATTCCATGAAGGCGGTATACTTGTATACTTACTTGGCGTCCTTTTGCAAGTCATTACTAATTTTAGTTCCATTTAAACACTCAGATTATTTGAATCCATGTCCTGTCATCTTATGTTCATTCTGTTCAGGTTGAATTTTAGTCCATTTTGTTCTATATGCCTTATAGTTTTCGGAAATTCTCAAATGGATTTTCCTAGTTAAAAGGATTTTAATTATTATCTTAAAACCTTCGATATATTTTTATATATAAACTTACATATTAAGTTAACCTATAGAGAAGAACCAAATACTGAACTGTAAGAAGATTAGATTTTGCATTAGCACCAACAATGTAGTGGTACTAATGCGGTCTTATGTTGTAAAAAGCAATACCCTCACACTTGTTCCTTCCTTTTACAATTGAGTAATTTACCTTTAGTGCTCAAGAGAGAGTGAGAAATTTATCTTGAGTCATGATATTCTCACTTTAATTGATTGTATGTATATATGTTTTATGAAGAATTGTCTTGTATTATTGTTATATTGCTTAATTATATTGCATATAATTTTTCAATCAATTATGTACATTTTATATTTAATATATATAACAAGATATTAATTTTGATATTTTATCAGTATAAAAAATTTTATATTATGATTGGATAATCATAATGTTGTTACTTATCTGACTTTGAAGATGATCATAGTGACATCACCCGTAGTTGTAAGGCTATCTTAGACGCCCAAAAGGAAGAAAGCTTAGCATGCATAATGACCATTGATCAAGATCAAACTACTAGATCTAACACTTTCATATAAATTTGCAAAATCATAGCTGAAAGGAATTAACAGCTTGGTACTTGTTGCAAATTTGCGATAACGTTTCCTGTACATAGAAAACGTACACTTAGCTATTCACAATGGTTTTAACTCAAAAAGTAAACTTTATATTTACTATAGTGATCCCTGACGTAACATATGTACTCTTAAGCCTTTTTGCAACTAAAGCTATTGCAGTCTTCTAGCATTTGGTTTGGCAAATGACTATGCCCTCATGACATGCTATTATGTTGTAGAACTTAGCCACAGCAATGAAACTTGAAAGGAAACAGTAGGTTGAAGCTCTTCCTACAGAGGGATCCAGCCCTGTTGATCATAAAATTGAGGAATTAAGGTTAGGACAATGCCATATCTAGAATTTTTATTTTTTAATTATTTATTTTTTTTGTAAATGAAATTGATAAAAAGGTGCTAGATGAGCTGCGTGTACCTTGATTAGTCCCATCTCAGTACCACAAAGAATAGTGTCATTTGCAGCAAGGAGGCTTGTTATCTTGCTTCCTGCTGATATTCTCCCCAGTTTTTTTGGTGCCCCTCTCAACCAGATCTGGGTTGGGAAGTTGGTTTCAAGTTAAGAAGTTCATTGTTAACTTTGATATATGTAAATATTTCACTTAATGTAAAGTTTCTACAAGAAAGTACACTTGAGAATAATTTGATACACAGTGTATGAAAGTAACGATTTCATCAATGAAGCCTTATTTTTTACGTAACTTGTGAAGTAATTATAAAGGACGTTAAAACTTCTTTAATATATGACATCACATGATCGAATGTCTGTCTTTTTGTTTAAGCAGATATCAAGTGCTTAAATTGATAATTTCTTGTGTAACGAGTTTAGTTACCTGAATGCTGTTTGCTGATGAGCTGGAGATTAGGTATATGAAGTCTTCTACCACTTCCATGGCCACAAAGTTATCTCCTTTGTCATAAGGGAGTGAAATCTTGGGTTTCCCAGTTCTTTTCCATTCCTATACAATTCATCCAAGTCAATACAAAGCAATGCTTTTTTAAACTGAAACTTGCAGTCCTCACCTTCAATGTTGTGCCTTCAACATGCCTACTTGCACTATAGAGCCACTCTCTATATGCGACAACTGAATGGATGGGCTTGCTTTGCTTCCTCCAACTCCTTGTAGGTGGCTTGATTTCTAGTTCCCTGTTGTATGTTGTGGAATACTCCTGAAAATGAAACGTCATGTTATGTCTGCTTGTATTTTATTGGTTCTAGATAGTAGCAGAATTTATGTCAGAGAAAAAAAGAAAACTGACCTGTATGCTTGAATCTGAGCAGCCAATGTATAACTTTCCCTGAATCCCTGTCATGCACTTTACATATTTACCTTTGAAAATATTTCTGATTACTCTTGATTTGTTAACTAGCTGTAAATATTAAGAGAGGAGAGGGGAAAAAATAAATCTGTTAGAGTAGTTGTCTTGTCCCATTTTCTGATGGACAAGGGTAACCAAAGAAGTCTGGTTACTTTCTGGATAGATGGATTATTGTGAGAATTGATGGTATGTGTGTGTGTGATTTTGCTTTGAGGTTTCACTGATAAGCATCACAAATCATGACCAAGTCTTGAAGCATCACCTTTATTCCTTGGCTTTGAGTAATTGCAAAAATTGTTTCACCATATGCATGTAATTGATGAATTGGTTCCTTCAAAGCTATTACTTCAACACATTCCAGCTGTCTCTGGATCATTTTCCACACCTATTTGATGTATGTTATTGAAAGATAACTAGTTCATTTCTTGCTACTAGAAATTTCGGTTGATTGAGAATATAATTTTGTTGAGGAGGAGAGACAAAAAAGGAAAGGAAAGGGAAAAAGAGGAGGAGAGGAGGGGGGGGGGGGGGGGGGAGCATGGAAGTTTAACCTTACCCTTATGGTTCCATCAGCGGATCCACTCAAAAGGCTGTCTGATGGTTCAGACAGTGAAAAGCATGTGACAGACTTCTTGTGCTCCTTAATGTCCCATACAAGGCTTGCTGAGTGCCCCCTAATATCCCAGACCTTTTTTAATTCACCAACAAACTCTGGTTTTACTTTTTCTATTCAGAAGATTACACCTCAAAAACAGACATTAGTCACTATGCCTAGTAAAACTTTCTTTTTAATAACTAACAGCAAGTGGCAACATGATTTAGCATGCATATAAAAAATTTGTAACTCCTTGACTCAAATCACGTGTTATTATTACCTTGATTGTTCCATCTGAATATCCACTGAATAGAAGTCCCTTGTAGTATATGAGGGAGCAAACTGCTATGCTTGAGTTGCGACCTGCCTCAAGGATTTGTGTGTGAACAGATGAAATACGCTGTTCTTACCACCATAATGATTTGGGTGATGCAGAAAATAAATCAGTTAGTGCAAGGTACTGAACTTAACAAATAGTCAACAATATGAAGCTCAAGAAAATTCAAGATCCCAAGATCAATACCATAAGTCATTTACTATTATGTAGTCCTTTTTTATTCTTATTCCTTAAAAGTCATATTATTCATGCAGTAAGTTTAAGTTCTTTTGGGTGTACAATGCTGGAGCATCAATTATGGCAATTATGGGGAAATTATATAACTTCTTACAAGCTATTCATGCAAGTTTTACTACTTGATACATGAATGAGTACTCACTGATATGTTTGGCAGCAAGAAATCAGCTACTTTGTGTAATTCCTCAGCCATCCAAGTTACATTTGAAAGGCGTCTCAGTGATTCCTTTACTCCTTCTGAGAAATTAATTAGTTTTTGCTTTCCTACATTGAAAAAAGGCTGTTAGTAGAGTAAATTGATCACTCTTATTCATGAACAACTGATCACTGTAAAATTTTTTGTTTGAATGAGGAAAAGTGATTTTGCTTTCTGTGCAGTCAATCTTCTGGCAAAATGCTAAGGAGATTGCTGGCAAGTTTTGTATAACTTGAATGCCATTTGGATGAGAAAGACAAAGCAGCTTTCACATTTAAGTGATAATCAACATATAGTGCAGCAACAGAATTTCTTTGTTTATAGCTGTTTTGTGTTTGTTAATAGTGCATAGCATTTGTTGATTGACATATACTATGGTGACCACGTTACCTTTACCAGTGGCATAGTTATAAATGCACAGACATGCAAGAAGTCTTTCTTCTAGCTCCATCCCAGGATGAAGAAATTTCTCAATTCCACCTAGTATGATCTCAGATGCAGAATATCTAATGCTATCTGGGCTTTTTGATATTTGACATCCAAGCCATGAAATTGCTACAAGGCAGTCTCTAGAAACCATTTTCATCTTGCTTCTTAACCCAGTCTCTAAAGCATGGAAGATGGAATCACCAACACTTATGATGCATTTGGAAATTTTTCTGCACCATAAATCTGTGCTAGTATCCTGCATGTTATGAAATTTATTCATCTCCATAACAACTTTCTGCTTACCCCCCTCATTCATATACTTCGAAATCACATATAAGCCTGTTTGGCAGCTTACCTGTAGGGTCTGATCCAACCAGTTGAAGTTCCGTATCATATTCTGGTGGTAGGGAGAGGCCAATCCTGTCTTTCTTAGCAACCATGCAGCTGTATATGGCTCCCCTGTCCAAGAATACGTTCCAGCAAGATTTGATAGAATGGATGCAGATAATATCTGCTCTGAGGTTTCTTGAGATGCCAATGCCCTGAGAAGGATCTTCACTGCTTCTTCTCTGAACAAGCTTTTATCAGATGAGTTCTGCACGGTTTTCAGTTTTGTTAGTCATTAATAGATCCTCAAATTTTACATATGAACTTGTCTAAATTATTGGTCAGTTGTATGTATCCATATCCAAGATTTTCATAAAGAAAAAAGGTTACTAGACTGCAAATTCTTCCAACAAAAAGGGCAAGATATTTTTCTATTGCTTAATCCACAAACATATATATACAAACTTTCTGACATATGGCATTGACATAATATCTTCTGTTGATAAATAATATTGTTGCTTCTTAATTAATAACCTCATGTGAGCTGAATCAAGAAAACGCAATGAAATACGTTACTATGCTGATTTGATATCTATGTTCCACTATAGGAGATTCACGACTGAAATTCGTTGACCAAGTTATCCTTTTCTAAATTTCAAAATTTACCAACGTGTCTAACTGAAGCAATATGTTTGCTGCAAAAAGCTGGTGATCAGGTTGTAATTGATGGGCACAAAGCATTAGTATCTGCATAATATCAGTGCTTGCTTCTTGCTGTATACGCTGCAGCAGACTTATAGCCGATGATCTGAAAACAAAAACATAAGTTTATACAGAAGATCTCTTTGAACAAGGACTTCACAATAAATACATGAAAAAAGCATCACATCCATTAGTCAAATACACTGATGCTACAAATTCTACTCAATTGCATAAAATTAAATCCAAATTAGAGAATGGTGAGATGGTTATACCGTGGAATACAAAGGATTTCATGGAAGAATTCGAGTGCCATGCATTTGGCGCGGGTGTTTTCTGTCTGAAGAAGGTGAATAAAGGGAGCAAGAGGAGTGAATTGTGACACATACTTTCTACACTGTGCATCAAACTGCATGCATTTTATAAGAATAGTGGTCAAGGAGAAAAACTCTTCGAGATTATCATTTCTGGCAACTTCTAGGAGTCCACTGAGAACATGGGGGGAACTGATTGCAGCCAAATGCGTGTTATTTGTCACATAGTCAAATGAAGTTACTAGTTCTTCAATGATCATCAATGATGCTGCATGAGGTGTCAGAAGAAGTGACTGTGGCTTACTCTTGCGACTATTTGAAGTGCATACAATCTCCACTAATATTGGTAGAAGTTCCAGTGTTTTTATATCTATAGGAGATGGATTAATTAAATAGATGAGAATTGCTGCCTCATGGACATTTTGTTTTAGAGCACTTGCCAGATCACACAACTTTAGACCTTTCTTCTTGATGTCTTCTATAACTGACTTGTTCCTTGAAATTATTGTAGTCAGAATAGATACAGATGCCCTTATTTCTCTTTCCTCTTTGGAAGTAGAGATAGCTATTAGTAGTTCATCCAATATTGCTTCCCTTAAAGAAGCATAAGTAGTGCCTGATGATGAATCAGTCAAACTCTCATAGATGGATGCAATGTCAAAAGTATATTCTTCTCCACATTTTCCTAATGCCTTTGAATAATGTAGTTCTGAAATTCTTCTTTCAATCAGTCCTGTAAGTTCATGCAAGGAATACCTTCTCGAGTTTGAAGTAACTTCATTGAAGTTTCCTAGGCTATATGACCTCTGCAATTCCAATTCAGAACTTCCTTCATAATTTTTATGGGTGAGCCAATGTTTGCAAGCAGATTTAAATGTTACATGATCAAAGAGATGGAACTTTAGCGGCTGTAATGCTTCCTCAATTAATTCATCCTGTGCATGGAAATCTGGGATGGATAAAGTGACATCTTCTATGGTCCTGTTGAATCTGCTTGAATCAAACTTAATCATGCTTCTTTCATCCAAATGTTCTTCTTGCATGGGATATTTTGGAGCATGTTCCAAGCCATGGCATTGATATTGCTTCCTATGAAGGTCAGTAGGATTAATATCCAGAACATAATTATAAACTATAGTACTGAGTTGCCTATAATAGGCTTAGATATGATATTAAGTTTGGGACAAAACCAACAAAACGTGGATGTTACAATTATAAGTTTTAGTATTGAGTTGCCTGTACTAAGCTTAGATTTCATATAAAGTTGAAGACAAACAAACAAAACGTGGATGTTATAATTATAAACTGTAATACTGAGGCCCCTATTATAGGCTTAGATTTGACATAAAGTTGGAGACAAACAAACAAGACATGGATGTCAAGATTCCATTAGCGGGCCGAACCTGTCATATGTTTCTGGATGTAGATCATCTGCTTTTGTTGTTATGGCTCTTATATGAAAATTTTTGTCTTCCATATTTTCCTGAGATTTAAATAGAGATGTGTTAGCAATCACTTTCAAGTCCTATATAAGTCTTGCTTATTGGATCAAAATTTGAAAAGCAGACAAATATTTTAAAGATTTGATGTCAAGAAGAAATCTTTTGAATAGTTACCAGGTCCGTGTTGTCTATGAAATCCTCATAGCATGAATCTACTGATGCTGGTGTTTTAGACTCTGCTTCTTTCAAAATATCCCCAAGGTATTTGATGCATGAAGTTCCTTGGTGTTGTTTGCTATGAGACTTAACTGAACTCGATTGTTTGAGGGCTTTCTTGTGATTTTCATATTCAGCAATATCCATGACTCTTTTTGATTCATGTTCTGCTGTACGCATCAGATCTTGAGTATCTAGTGGATGAACCTTCTCATACTGCATTGCATTCATATCAAAAAATTTAAGGAAAATAAATGGGAAAAATAAGAAAAGTTGTTGCTGCAGCTATCATCTAAAATTCTAACTAGCCTATTGCACGCTGTAAAATTTGGCAGTGTTCAAATGAAACGACTTATTGTGATAGTAATGAAATTAGAGCAAGGCTTACCACATGGCAACTTTTCGACCTTGGATCGTGTTCAACTGAAGTTGAAGATGCACAGCTGGTATTTGGTACATCCCTGTCCGTGCCAGCAAGTTATTTTCAGATGACACAGTAATAATTCCAAACTCCAATGTGTATGCTTCAAAATACAATCTCTAATGTGTCTTTTACCAAAAATATCTTTGGTTCTTATTGTTGGGATTTTACTACAAATTGTTAGAAAAACAACTGTGCATATATTCATTGTTTGTTAGCACTGTGCATTAAACCTGCAACATATTTCCACCTATTTAACCATTAAAAATTAGTTCCTCTTCAAACCTAACAATTTGTCTTTGGAGTATTATTGTTTGAAAGATCGTTTAGATGGAACTGTTAAATTAATTTCCTAAGAGTCTAGCCCCTCAAAGTCCTGAAACATGATGTGGCCTAAATTTTGCAGGACACTTTTTGACCGCCTTCATTGAAATGTGTGTGAGAATATTCTCTTTTGAACTGGATACCCTGAACTTTAATTCCTATGGTTGAGATTACAAGTGTCTTTGCAACTATTAATTGTGCTACATGACCTATATCAATAGAAACTTGAGTTTATTTCTATATGCCTAAATCTAATTACTTTTTGAGTCAAAAGATAGCATTGCATTTTGAGGTTTTAGTTCTTTCCCAAACTACTGAAATTCAGAAGACATGAGTACAACTGTAGGGACATTCAAACTTGCTTTAAATTAAAGTTGTTTTGGACAGTAAGGATCACTCTTACATATAATGTGATGATTGTTTGCTGCAATAGCTGCGCCACCATGGAGTTTCTCCATAAAGCATGACCTGGTAATACACCAAACCTTCCTTGTATCTCCTTGCCATCTCCCTAATTGCTTCATACATTTGATCCTCATCAGTTACATTAGAAACAGTTTCCAAACTCTTGCTGCCACTGTTTTTATGCCTTCTGGGGATGTTTTCTTGGTGGAAAAGGCTCTCACAAAGCTCTGATGCAAATTCTGTGCACACAAGCTTTGGTGAGACAAACACTGCCTGGAGAAAATGCAGTGCTGCCTGCCACTCATCTCCCTGAAGTCTCCTAACCACTGAGAGGTAAAAGTAGGAGCAGCAAACCAAATAACTGTTTGGAATTGTTGCTGTGACCTCATCTTCATCAAGCATTGCAGGCACCTGAAGCATTTGTTCCGAGTTCATTAGCCTAAAGGACCTTTCCTCTTGCTGCTGTGCTTGAATTGCAGTTTCAATGCTGTCGATACCCCAATAAAGATTTGACAGCACTGACTGCTCAGAGAATTCAAAGAACTCTTGCTTTTGGATCCTCAACTTGGATGTGCATCTCAGTTTTAGGCTATTCCTTGTTCTTTCATTTTCTAAGGTGCCAAGAATGTACCGGTTGATTGAAACAAGCACCCATATATATTTCAGGTCTATCATCATCTCATAGTATTGTTTTGTGATGATGATGTCAATGAAGAAGTTGAATATATGGGGGAAGTGGGAGCCTTGTGATTATTACAGGTTTTGGTTGTTGTATGTTGAGTACTTTGGTGTAGAAGATATGAGAGTGGAGTTGTGCAAGTTTTTGTTGGGTAGGGAGAGCCTACCAGGGGAGATCCAAACGGGATAAGTGAGAAAATTACAAGTGCGTGAGATATAGTATCTTGACCCAAAATCCAAAGATAATAAGTGTATGGTTCCGTGAATATTATATACTTTCAATTCATTTTTAACCAATGTAAAACTTCTAACTCTCAAACTTAAAACTCAACATAGTTTTCTTTTTTACTTTTCTTTTCTATATTATTAGAGAGACTTAGCATCTGGTAGCAGTTTCCTCCCGTGACTATTCCAGCAAGATTCCAAATTTTATTGGCCCCCTTTAATCTTCTATTGCGTTCAAGACAAAAAATAGACCGTTGTCTTTTCCCTTAAGAGGGAAAAGGTTGAAAAACATTAACATTATAGTTCTCTACTTCACGTGTACCTTATCACGATGGCTTTTCTTTCACTCTACGCTTCATTGCCTACCTCACACGATGCTAAATGCTAATAACAGTTTTTATTAGAGATGTTGCATATGTAGAACTAGCTTGTGCTCTATCATTTATTTATTTATGCGATGTGCAATAGGCAAAGATGATTAAAGAGACGAAATCTTGTACATATTAAGAAATATAATGTGTAGAGAAAATCAAGTTGTCGTTTTAGGCATCATAATTGCTCCCACTAGTAGTTCTTTTGATCACACATGCACACATAATGTGTTGAAGGGTTTTGATATGCAAGATATATAACATATTCAAATCACATTTAAGGCACTTTGAAAAAAAAAATGAAGATCCTTATTATGAATATCTTAATGCTCATGTGTCTGTCCACTATGCAACATTGAGAAACACTTTCTTACACAGCATTTAATTTTTCTTAATTTTCTCAACTGATGTCAATGACTATTTGTCAGATTGAGCCAGGACTTGAATTAATCACAAGTCCCCCAGACAAAATTATTTTTCTAGACTTGTGATATGGACATTGACAAGTTTTACATCTGCAAACATTAGTAGTTGTTGTGTCAATTTAGAACTTGGAAGTATTGGGACTGAAAACACCCCTCCAAGCTGGAAACTTGCATGGACTTGATTCTTTGACAACTGTGCTCTCGTGGCACCACAGAAAGAGTATGTTGACCTGTCGGAAGGGGTTTCATCATGAGCTGGGCCACTTGATCAATAGTCATCATTGTTAGTCTGCTGCCATTCCTTCTGGTTATTCACGAGTGGACACTTCCACACCGGTTTAGCATTAGAAAAACCTTCTTTCTTTCTTTTTTTCAATTCTAATTCGTTTCTTTCTTCTATATAACCGAAAAATTCAGGTTGAGAGCACTTTTATCACACTCGACTCGATCTGATAGATTCGACCAACAAATCGATAAACTGGTCACCTCGATTCGATTTTTCATTTAGGCTGGTTTTGCAATTGATGTTATCAGACTCTATTAAACTCGAGTCCAACTGCCCAGTTTTGATGTTAATCAAAACCTAGTTAATTTGAATCGATTTGAACATTTGAGGAAATAATTCTCCAAATTCTCAAAAATTTAATAGTCGAGAATCAAACTTTGTCCCTATGGTATGTGGGCGTGTTCGTCTATCATCAAACTATCCAACCTATTATGGTATATATAACAAAAAAAATATACATTACAGGACTATATTATATTTTATATATTTATTTAATTAAATATGATTTAACATGTGACTCACTGGTTGAATTATCATCATGGCTGAATTGATCCTTGGTTTAAGTTAAATAATTATGCTTGAGAGGCAAACCCATCTTAATTTGAGTAACGGATGTTGACTAAGTGAACCAATTTCTATTTACCTCATCAGTTTTTTTTTCTTTTTTTGTTAATAAACGCGTACAACTTATGATTCTTTTTCATTTACTTTGAATGTGCAATTAAAACTCTTTTTGGGAAAATAAATTGTATAATAACATAAAAAAAATTATAGTTTATATGATATTTGTGTTAAAATGACGCAGCTAGCAGAACATTTGTAGTCTTCAAGTTGAAAGTAAGATATTACTTTTAGATCATTTCTTATTTATAATGGATCATTATCTATGCACTGTCATAAATCATAATTGCAATATTTTGCTTAAAATTCAAATTTATTAAGAAACTAGGGTTGATCAATCATTTTGCTAACAGGGAGAGAGGTCCCTTCTTCTAATCTTATGTGGAAGTATCTGTTATCCTATTAAGACAATACGTGCGTATTCAACTATATTGGGAATACAGGAGGAGCTTTTCTCCCCATTTCTAGATTCCTCTCCTCTTGGCTCACCCTCCCCACTTTTTGGATTTGAAGACCAAATCCAAGATTAATTTGTTATGGATCCTTCAGTCTTCATCAATCGTTTCAGGAAATCTTTGAATCCAACTTACCATATAATAATTCCAGTTGGTTTGTATGTCTTAATCAGAGCCAAGTCCAAATTTAAGGGGATTGAAATCCCAACAATAAATTAATACAGATTTAAATACCTAAATTAACGTGTTAGTGATTATAGTTTAAATAAGCGTAAATTTGAAATAAATATAAGTATCAAATCGACATATTACGTAAAATACTTGCATAGCTTAAAAACTTAATTGAATTGAGGTTACTACATGTCAATTTGAATGTATACACACCATATGAAAAGCATTTCTCTTTTTAGATAAGACTCTTATGATTACAAATATAGATCCAAAGATATCTTCTTCTGCTGGGGAGAAGCAGTGTTGTATATTTGTATTTTGTATTGTATGATGGCATTTATTTCCAATACGAGGCTGTTGGCCTGTAATGAAAAGGACATGACACTTATGAAGAGAAGAAACACCATTCATTTATTGGAATAACACTGTAAAGCAACTGTGTTCCATACCATTCATACACTGACCCTGGCCCCCAAAAGTTTGTATGAAACAGACACTTTGTTTTTTTTTTTATCAATTATCATACTGC
This sequence comes from Dalbergia cultrata, assembly GCA_031216105.1. Taxonomy (NCBI): domain Eukaryota; kingdom Viridiplantae; phylum Streptophyta; class Magnoliopsida; order Fabales; family Fabaceae; genus Dalbergia; species Dalbergia cultrata. Next base: position 21,300 of record JAVHNL010000249.1, on the reverse strand, counting down.
AAATTTATTTGCTATTTTAAAATTTAAGACTTATTCACAATAAAGAAAATCCATTAAAAAAAAGTTGAAACTAAAGAATGGGTTATCATTATCATAAAGCGTCCTATTACAAGAGCATGTTAATTATGCTAACTATAGGTTGTTTTCTTTCGGTGAGTTAACTCCAGTAGTAGAAAGCGCCATTATTGGTGAATGGCCACTAGAATACCACCATGTTGGTTGCAAGAAATTAAATATTATGAAATTTTGCTGCTTTATCTCGTGATGTAGATGAAAAAAGAGGTGCCTATAGAAGCTATGATATACTAATAAACGAATAAAGTCATGACTTTAATTCGAGTTTGATAAAAATGAAAAAGGATAAAAAAAGAGCGAATCGAGTTGTATTCAGATATTGTCAAATTTGTCTGTAGTATGGATAAAGTTTTTGTTCATTTCTTAAGTGGGTTATGAAAAGAAAGGTAACTCTTCTTTTTCTTTTTTTTTTCCTTAAAGCTTTCAGACATTATTGAAATTAAGATTTAATCTCAAGTCATTGAATGTACTGCGGAAAAATAATTTATATATGGTATTGGTACAGGTGATTTGCACTAATATGATAAAATGGACAAATTTACTTGTATATGGTGTTTTAGAATTCGCCAATGGCGGATTCAATAAAAAAATATTATTTTGGTAGATTATGAAATCGATTTTGGAGGCGGGATTTTATTTTAATATTATTTTATTGAATCCGCCATTGGCGGATTCAATAAAATAATCTTTCTGTTGAATTCGATGTGAATTCAATACATTAATATTATTTTATTGAATCCGCCTTTGGCGGATTCAATAAAATAATATTAAAACAAAGTGTTGAATCCGCCTTTAGCGGATTCTATACTGAAAATACCATATTGTGTAAATTTTTTTCAAAACATCATATTGATATAAATACACCACTCAAAAACCATATAGAAAAAAAAGACCCATGTACTGCACTAGATTTTTATTTATGGGTCAAGCCCCTCAACCAACTAGTGGGGAACTCGAATATAAGGTCTCGCTCACCCTTATAGGGCACGAATCCCATGAAAGATCCTCTACGGATTAGGGCTTGATTTTCGTAGATTACCCACATTTATACTAGATTCAATACATATATAGTGAATGATATGAATCTCCCTTTATTATCACTGATGTGATGAGTATTTAACTTATCCCAGTTAGGAGACGTTTGGATGATATTTCATGGGGTGAAAATCACTTTTTCTAAAAAAAATTTACTTTTCATATTTTTGAATTTTTTTAAAAGAATAATCATAATCTAAAAAATATCAGTTTTAAATTTTTTCTTTAGTATAAGTTAAAAAATGTAATTTTAAAAATTAAATTTTAGTTTTTTTTATTTATGTATAAAATTTAATATTCATAATCATTATATTTTTGAAGAACTACTATTTTAGCCCCTGAAAAATCATATTATTGTCAATATAACTCTTAAAAAGAAATCATATTCACCAATGGCCCTCTATAGATTCATTCCTTTGCCAAATTCATCCATAATCTTCTACAATATTAACTTGGTATAAAATTGACTATTTTTTTAAAGATATTATCTTTTTATACTAAAGTAATTGTTCTACAATGTGAACTTAACATAATATAAAGCAAACACGGAGTTCAGTTGATTTTTGGGTAATTTTGTCAATGAGGTAGTTCTTTTCAGGACTATAAATAAATATAATTTTTTTAGTACTGTTTTATCCGTGATATAATTTTCTAAAATGATAGTTCTCTATTTTTTAATTTATAATCCGATGCAAACCTACAAGATCCCCTTACTCAAGGAATGAAAGGCAAGATTTACTCCAGATTTATTGACATCTTAGCTTCTCATTATAGTTGACTTAGTGTTGGATGTCTTTTACAGGTCCCTACCGCCGTCCACACAGTAATCAGAGGAAATCAATCGTCGACGAATTTTATATATGCATTTCAATAGAATTAACTAATTAAATCTTACCATTTAACATTTTTTTAAAAGTTTAAATAAGCCTATCAAGATATGATCAGTGATTTTATACTCCTAGTTTAGAAAATACTTTCTCCTCGGAATCTCACATAATAGCAATTTACGTGTGTGATGAAACAACTCTTGTGTTGCTTTCATGAATATGAGCTGTGATTATACGCCATAAGTTCACGAGAGTTCCTTCTATTGCAATAGCCACTCATGATCTCATTATTGATTCAATTATTATGTAAATCCAAAATCCATTTTGGCATCACTCTAATAATCTAATTGTAATAACCTTAGCCAAAAATATTACCAGAAAATGCAATTTGATCAATAATATGGTTGTTTGTTGAGCACTGCACTGCAATACGACGGTCATAAACATATTTATTACATGTTCCATTGCTAGGGTATATAGCCCATGAAAGTCGAAATTAAAAGATTTTGTGTTCCTTTCCTTTAAAAGATTTAAGAAAGTGAATTCTCCTTTATGTTAATTAATGTAAACCTATAAATATGGACATATATGGTATTTTACTATCATTCATAATTAGGGTACTTTTGTTAATAAAAAAATAATTAAGCAATCTTTATTAATATTTAGTCGATTTAAATAGGTTAATATTTATTTTCTTTGAATAAAGTTTTGAGTTAAAATTTTATGAATGATAAAAAAAATTAATAAGAACTTTATTTTGGAAGAAGTCAATTTACCTTAACTGAATCAAATTAGTTGAAGTACCCGTAGCGTAGACCCAAAAAGAGAGTTATTTAATCTCTGCATAAAAATGCATCGACCTAATCTAGACGAAATAGGCTGCATAAAATTAACATAAATTTTAAAGCCAAGGTCTGTAGAGTCATAGCTTGGTTGTGTCGTCTCAAAATTGCCCTTTATATGTCTCACTTGAATTCTTGCATTTCATGTTTGATAAGGGATAATAATAGTTAGCAGTTGAATGTTAGTTGTTTATGTTATTCTCAGTTGTATATATATTCAGTCTTGTATCTTACTCCAGCCTAAAAAAATATATCGGGCCAAATTTGAGAAACCAAACTCTACTCAATAATAATGTTGAGACATACTGAGACATAAATACACTTACATACTTATAGTGCATTACGATAAATGTCTTGTAATTGTGGTAATTAAACTCATTCTTTGTAAATAGTTTGCTTTGATGATTGTCAATTGATAAATAATTATAGCCGTTATGTTTCTTTTCAATTCATTCTCCAACTTTTCCTTTATTTCTATACAAATCAAGGAAAAATAATATTATCTATGCCAAATTAGATGACCTTCCCTAAGATTTGATGAAATTTACCTCGACTTCCCTTTATCTATTCAAGTAACACTAACCTCTCCAGGATGTACCGTTCATTATACAATAGAGAAGGGGTTGGTGTAATGATATAATAAACTCCGAGAAAGTCAATGAAATGATTTCATAAACTTAAAACCTCCTGAAAAAATGTTATAAATAGAGAGGTGGCAGGTGAATTTCTTCCAATTCCAGGAGATATCAGTGCAATTTACTCTATTATCTAATGCTATCATGCAATTTAATGGGATCACATAAATTATGTTGGTTCTCCATTAAATACTAAAACAACGAAATAATAGAGAACTAACGTATCCTTTTTTAAATATGAGGGGTCATAGGGGCGAAAATAAAAATTTTGTCTCTCTTTTTCTATAGAGAAGAATTTAAATTAAACAAGCACGAATCTAGTTGCTAGTCGTTTCCACCTTTCACTTTTGCCTATATTATTTATACTTAAAAAAATTGAAACAAAACAAATCTAATCAACAGAACAAATAGGTATGCAAAACAAAAGGAAGGCAACAAGAGTATGACATAAAGCTGGCAAAAGCCCAAATGACCAGTAGAGCTATTTCTTTTTTGGTCTTTACTTTTTCTGTTTTTTTTTTTTCCTCATTGTCTTTTAAAATTGATAACATACATAAAATTATTGTTTTATAAATATTATACAAGCCAATTCTCATTTTTTAATATCACTCCCTCTTAAATGAGTTTTTATTCCATTGTTCTGAAATACCCTTCATTAGTTTATTGTTATTTCTTTTGTTTTTGTTATCTTTCATTTTATTACAGTTCTTTAACAGTTTTTTACTATGTTCAATATTTTGTTCTATTTGGATTTTCAGATTTTGAATTTTTATGCGGTCAATCCAATTCATGGTTTTATTTTCTTTTGTCCTTTTTTTATTTAGTTGAAGAAAATAATTAAGTAATATGTTATATACATGTAAATAACTAATTTAATATATTATATATGTTTCCTAACTTTTTAAGAATAAAAATAAGCAACAAAAATTGAGAGATCAACATGCCAAACGTTAACATATTAATTTTATTTAATATTAGATTGAATTATATAAACACAAGATGAAAAATTTTATAGGGTATTATGAATATTGTATACTACAATTTGTTTATTCACATTGTTTATTATTATTTTTACTTAACATACTTACTTCTGTAGAGTGGTAGATAATTATTATATTATCAAAATTTCAAAGTAATTTAATGTTTATATCTAAATAGTTATATTAAATGAATTAATTAAGATATATACTTATTATATTTAGTGACTATATAAAAATAAAAATATAATCCATATTAAACATTTTGACATTACATTAATTATCACTTAATAAAATTCATATAAAATTATTACCAAATTCTCTTGCAATAAATAAATAAATACAAAAAAAATCGTTATATATTAAAGGGGATTTATGTACCCCAGTTGTTTCTAAAAAGCAAGGTAATATAATACATTAGATTTATTGTTTATTTGATAATTATAATCTTTTTGGAATAAAAATTTTATGCTGATATTTGATGATATATTTTCCCATGACATTTAAGATGTTTTAACAATGTATGAGATATTAATATTAACAAAATTGGTTTGCTACATTTTTTATTATTTATATGAAAATATAAATTTAATATTCTTGATAATTTTTGAAATAAGTCCAAAATTAAAAAAAATCATTTAATTTAAAAATATTAGGGTAATTTACCCCTCTTATAATCCTTTTTTAAAACCAAACCTCTTCATCATTTCACAATTTTTTAAAATTATTTCCTTAAACTAAATTGAAAAAAGACAGGAAAAATAAAACCATGAATTGGACTAATCTATAAGAATTAAAAAAACATATAATCTAATAACCAAGTGAATCAAAGCATTAAAATTAGTCAAGGGAAAAATTAAATAATTTTAATAAAATAAAAGATGACAAAAACAAAACGAAATAGCAATAAAGTAATGAAGGGCATTTTAGGACAATTGAATAAAATCTCATTTATTAGATAGCAATATTAGATAATGTGGAGCAGCAATAGTCATTTCCATTATACTATTGTAAGTTGTTATGATATTATTTTATAATAAAATAAATAAATTTCAACTTTTGATTACTTTTCATATTTGTTAAAATTCAAAGACAAAATTTCTTCTTCTTCTTTTTTTTTTTTGTGCACAACCAAGGGTTCCGTAGATTTAAGGCTTCTCCATACCCAAAGAAGTCGAACCCCTGACTTTTGGTTAAGGGTAAATGAATCCGAATCACTTAACCACACTTCTGGGTTTCTTTTTTTTTTTTTTTACTAGGACTATGATAGTTTTTATTTTGCTCTGAAGGACCATGATAGTTCCAAACCTATGTCGATCCAATCCAACATAGAACGAACCAGCACTTAAAACGGTGTTGGGCTAGCTGAAGGTAAGTTAGCCTGAATTACAAAGCTTTTTATTTTTTATTTTTTGTTTTTTTTGTTCTTTTATCGGTGTTATTTTGCTGCTTTTAGTTTCTGTTTCGCTTTAGTTTTGCTGCCGTTGTTCTTACTTGTATGAGCCAGTACCTCCCCTAATTGGATACTTTGGGTTGAGCTTGTTTGTTGTATCCTTGAAAAGAAAGATATGCTACTTACGAGCTTTGATATGTACAATTGTGTTAGCCAAATCCATTGTGTTATTCAAACCACATTAATTTTAAAATTATGATTTGAAAAGGGAAAAAAATCACTAACCAGTGGTACCCACAAAAAGACACAACACATTCATTATAAAAATATTATTTCAACTCCTAATAAATGAATACCTCTTTCAAAAAAATAAGTGAAAAAGTGGATCTTTCACTTTTTTTTCGTGATGAAATAATACTTCTCCATTCATTAGCACACACAACCCTTTGAACCTAGACCCCTAGTAGCAGCAGCAGACACCCACACACAGCACTCAGTGCTCTGCCTCATTCAACCTTGAACTCAAAACCCTTCGACAACAGCATCATTGCACTCCACCATCCGAGACTAAAAAATGATAGGAGAAAGGCAACACCAACCCCACTACCAACACCAACATCAACACCAGTACCAACATCAACAAGGTGGAGCAGCTCCCCATGGAATCCTCCTTGTAGGAGCAGTGGTGGCCATTGTGGTGGTGGGTCCCTTCCTTGTTGGGGACCAATTCACTGAAGCACTCTCTGAGCTTCTCAGCCCATTGGGTCTCTTCCTCCTCCCCATTCTCCTCCTCTTGGCCATCCACTTCCTCTCCTCTGACCGTGGCTCCTTCCTCTCTGCCATCTTCTCATCAACCGGCCAACCTGACACCATCCACCGCCTCAGCGGCTCTCCCGTCGGCGTCGCCCTCTTCCTTCTCCTCATCTTGCTACTCTTGTACAATAGGGTCTCCATTTTCGGCGATGATGATTCTGGTAACTGAACATTCAACATGGTTGCTGCTGGATCTGGCTCTCAAATTTGTTTAGTACAATGTATGTAACATATCATGTAATGTAATGTACGAATGTATTCTTTGTTTGTTTCAACTTTTAATGTATGATGATGATGATGATGACGACATATGTATGGTACTAGTGTGTATCACTTCATTTTGTAACGAGCAATGTGCACGACTGAAACAAATTTTCAATAGCTTACCACATCATTTTGATAAACAAATTCAGCTAAACATTATGATAAACAAATTCAACTCAACACAACAGTATTGCTTATAAGATTTTTGTTTTGAGGTGACTACAGAGAAAGGAAGTCAAGCTAAATTTGCCGAATTACAATAATTAACGACTAAATCTATACCTTTTTTTTTTTTGTATACATTTGAATTACTTATGGAACTCATTTTGAACTGTTGAACCAGTTGAAAGGAAAGTGTAGTACAAATATTTTTTAAAAGGGGTGAAAGGAAATTGTGGCAGGGTCCTTTCCAAATATGAATATGGGGAAAAAAAAGTAGCATGAGGCGATATCGCTCTAGTGTCGGTGCACGGTGGCGCGGTAGCCATGGCTTTTCTTTTGCTTTTTATTTTTATTTTTTTAATTTTCTGTGTTTTCTTTCTTTGTTGACGTTTTGTTTGCCGTGTGCCTTTCCCTTCTCTTGCGTTGCTTTTCGCTTTGCAGTGCCTTGCCTCTATATGATGATATGGCATGTGGTTCCTTTCTCCAAAATGAAACAAAGTATTAAAATCACATCTTTCATGGTGAAAGTAAAGTCGAAAGCATCTACATTAAGACAGATTGAACGTTGTGAGAAATTCAACACTTTAGAAGTACAAAATTTAACTGAGGTGAGTTGATTTGGTACATCAGACAAGAAAGCACAAAAAGGGGAAAAAAAAATCCTAATGGTAGTGTTTGGTTGAACGGTATGTACCCTAGTTTTAAATGGATTAACTCTATGTATAATCAATCTTGCACATACATGTAAAATTCATCCATAAAAAAATTTCTCATCCCTTATTTTTACCCATAATCAAACACATTTTAAGGATTGACACGGAAAGTGTCAAATCCGGGAGTAATCGTACTTAACAGCCCAAGCTTGGCCAAAACCGAATAGCACGGTTGCTAACTTCACTAACAACATGCTTATCATTCCAGTCCAAGTTCATCGTCTTTTTCAATTCAGCTGGAAGATACCTGATCCTGTCAGCGGGCGGCTAAAAGAGAAAAGGGAGAAAGAAAATTATCTAAGTGAAGAATCCCAAAAGAGTCTGCTAAGAGAACGAGCTGAATCCTCTCCGAGGGTCTCCCAAATTTGATCAGTTCCCCCCTTGGACGCATCAAGCTTGGCAAGAAAATCAGCAGCTATTTAGCATATTAGCATATGTTTCACTATACTTGGAGTGTATCATTTCGAGATCAATAGTTAGCTTGTATTTGTGCAACTGCAACGAAAGCAGATTGGATATGGCTGTGCTGTTGTGTTTGAGTAACTCACCTCCATAGACACAAGCGTTAAGCAAAACGATCAACGTGAATAGACAAAAAATGAATACTCTCACACAGAAGATCCGCAAAATACGCCGTATCAACTGACAAGCATCTCATCCGTCTCTCAAAATGATAGATACCGTGATATAAACAATGCCGCTTAGCCGGGGTATATAACCAAAAATTACCAGAAACAGAAATTTTGGGAATATTAGAGAGAATAATACTTGTACAAAATGCTCAAAAAATTGCGTGAAATCAATCAATTCATCACTCAAGATTGGGCACGTTCATTAAAAGATCAGAACTGCCTAAGCTTTAACTCAAGTGGCACCACCATTAAGAATTCCTTGATAGTTGATACCAGGAGGATCGAACCCAATTGTAAGTCCTGCAACCCACTTTAGCCCACCCACTCTCCCTTCACATTCTAGGTCTTAACCTCATTTGTAACTAATCAGAGGGAGAGAGAACAGAACTTTTAGAACTTGAACACAAGTGCCAACTCGAAACTAGACCACACCAACCAAGGATCAAAGGACCTAACCTGAAACAGTTACAGGGAAAGAAAAATCCCGAGTGTAGAACACTAAGTGAAAGCATCATCCACAACCATGCCCAAGTACAAAATTCATTATATGAGCCGCGATCCAGTATGAAGAGAATGTGGAGGTTTGCCAAGAAGGAAATGAGAATAAAGTAAATGTGCTATTTGAACTGAGCTCAGGTCCAATTACCTTGAACATTCCATTTATTCTCAAATCCCTCACCAGATAAAGACCTGTTTGGGGGTAAAGGGGCAAGAGAAAAGTGCAATTCCTATTTTTCACATCTTAATCATTCAAAAGTTTGATAGATTGAAAAGAGATTCAAAAAAGACACGGCAAGTAATGGAAATTGTATGACTAAGTACATTTGGTTAGGGAGCAAATGGGACTAAATTTTCCATGATTGAACTTCATGTATAATTTTACACATAGAACTCAATCAAGGAAAACTTACCCTTATTTTGACCCTCTAACCAGATATACCCTAAGAAAGCAGTGCACAATAAAATTTTAGCAGTTAATTAAGGTCCCACCATGTACCCAAAGTTTATCACCAATCACAATAGTCGTACTCATACCAGATAGGAAAGGAGGATCCACAGGCCTAGCTACTTCGAAAATCAAATTCAATACAATGATTACACAGCTTCCACAACTGATGGAATCTCAATTGAATGCAGTGGTATTCTTTCAAATATTTTTTATCAGGTACTGTGCATAATTCTATTATACTTTATATAAGTTGTTATCCTCAAGAATTTCCCGAACTCAACTCATAGGCTTGCTTCCAAGGGCCTCACTGCTGATACTTGTAGCTTCTTGTGTAGCATTTGCTGCCATGTTCTGCACCATTGTTAACCAGGTGTAACATAATAGATAATCCCGTCAAAATAACACTCCAACAAGAACAAACACATTTTAGAGCACATTTGCCAAAGATTTCTCATTTCTCAGAGCAAAATGAGCAGGGCACTTGATTGGCGGCTACTCAGTCAGCATACAGCATGTAACAAGTGCTACTCGGCTACTCCTTTAGATAACCTGAAGAATAAAATGAGCATAAAAGCTCAGCAACTGATACAAGGCTTCCTCAAGCCAAGTAAAAAATTATCCATGTAGTCACTATAACTACACACCATTATAAGAGTACATACCCGTATTCCAAAAGAAAGAATATAAAAGAGAAAGGTAACATAACTCTCAATTCCAATCATGAAAGAAAAAGAAAGGACAGAAAAAAAAAACTGACAAATATATGTATGTTTTGAGAATTCTAATTGTATCTTTTGACTTTTGTTGAAGAAAGGGGGAGGGGGGAGAACTTGCAATTGGCACGAATAATCAAGGAACATCAAACAAAAGTGTCAAAAGAAAGCACAGGATGGTGACAAAGTAGAATTTGAACCACAACTTAATCAACTCGTGAACAGAAAAAATAAGAACAATTCGAAATATGATTAACCAACTTGTGAAGAACAATAAGAACTATAAGAAGTGCCCAAAATTCACATAAAGTTCAGTGGGTAAAGGCAATACATGGACCATGAAACTGGGCAGCAAGGGGTAAGTACTTTACTGTACATTTGGTATAAGTGATTAGGGGAGAAGGAAGTTGCAAACAATGAGTTGGAAAGGGAAGCCGGAATGATCCCAACTCCGTGGGACCCATAGATTTGATAAAACCGTCCCGACAGAAATGGATTTGGATGAAAGAACTTTGTCTTCAAGTAGCAGCCACTATTTTGTTCTTACTAAACCCTTTCATTTCTACTCTAGTACAAGAAGGTGGACATTGATCCAGCAAGTCAGTTGGCCACCCAAACTGAGATGGCAGAAACATAAGCTTGTCATATAACTACACATAATTCCGGACCGGTTAATGCAAGAACCACAAATAAGGGGCCAAGATCTCCTATGAAATATAAAAGATCAATGTTTTCATTAATATTATCGCCATGTAAAAACATGTATCAAAATAATAACAAAGAAATTATAAAGAAGCAAAGCAAGATAATAATTTTTCAATTTTATTCATTTATCTAGGCTTTTAAGAAGGACTTAAGTTGAAATAGCTCGTCTATAGACATGGTTTATGATAAGATATAATGACAATGTTTGATTCATGTATCCGACACTACCTAGTGAGAAAAGACTTTGTTATGTTGTAATTAATTTATTTATCTAGTAAATAATGTTTGAAAAACTTTTCATTGCATATTATCAAACCAAACAAGTCTGAAAAAAGTATTAAACATTTATGCCTCCACATGCTGGAGTGTGGCTGTATGGCAGCTGAAGAAGGGCAGCTCATGGCTGAGATTTTTCATTTTTTCAAGACGACTTCTATGCTGATGGATCAGTGCCCTCTGATTCCAATGATGGGGTACCGCATCAATCAGAGATCAGCCAGGAAGATGGAGAACCAGAGATGGAAGCCGTGGGAGGGAGGAAGGAAAAGCACATTGGAAAAGTGAACACAGCCAGTAAACTAATGTCATGCTCAGCCAACGGGGAAGGAAAGTGATGGATACATGAAACAATGTGGAGATTCATGAGAACTTTACACAAATACACCAGAATAGTAACAGGATTAGAACACAAGTGGCACCATGTTGAAACAAAGAGTTTTGAACTTTTAAAGAAATTGTGAACATCAGATACAAATCACTGATGCCTATTTATGTTTCTATTCTTCCTCAAGTGTGTGTAGTAGAACTAAAACAAGCCCAGGTAAATAAGACTACCAACATCACAAGACTCTTGAAACACTATCCCTAATATTCTAACAGAAAGCAAACTACAAAAGCATGACATTAATCTTTGTTTAAATAATTTTTAACCAAACAAATTAGACCTGGACTATGAATACCATAGTTGCAGGCATAAGTGAACATGGAAAAAAAAAGCATTTGGACACTGCACCTAAACAAAATCTAGATTGTTAAATCTAATTTCATTGGAACCAAATTAGTGTACAAAATAGTTAGTGGGATAGAACAGTCATGTCAACAAGTAACAAAGACCACCACATCTCTGCAATCTCATCCTCAGAAAGAAACTTTCCTTATACTGATAATTAATTCATCAAACCAATAATATAACAAGACAGAAAGGCTGTAGTGGAAGGCAGGCTCTTATTTAAATACAAAAAGGTACTCAAACGCAGTGAAAATGAAAGCAAACACATTTCAGTCCATCAAAAAACTACATCAATTCTAATTTCTAACAACAAAAATTGCTAGTATCATAATGATACATTATACATATCCTGCGCCGCCGCCAATACAAAGAACACAGACAAGAGTTACCTTCAGGCCTCTACATCAAAGCTTTGTAACTTCTCACAGTGAGGAGTAGGTAGATTCCTATTCCAGCTACGCCTCTGAACCTCTATCTGACAATACCGCCGAAGCATATTCCTATAATCCTTAATCACACTGTCCTCAACTTTGGCACGAGCAGGACTCCCCTGCGGGTAGTCATGATCAAAAGCATCGGACTTCACAAAGAACTGAACCCCATAATTCTCTGTAGTCTTCGGAACCTGGTAAGAGTAAGTCTTGAGCAAAGAATACTCAGGCTCCGAAAATGGCAAGTAAGCAACCAACAGAATGATCAAGAACGGCAATAACTGAACAAGTAGCATAATACTAAGCCCTCCTCCTCCACCACCATCGCCGCCCCCGCCCCGAAACTGCTGCCTTGTACCCCTTGTCCTGTAAACATGAGCCCTCCCGAAAACATCGGACTGTCCAAAAAACGCCCTGAATATCTCCTCCGGATCAAAATCCTCCTCGAAGAAATCACGCGCCGTTGCCGCCGCTCTTCTCCTCCGGCGAGGCACATTGTACTGCTGATTATACTCGAATTCATCGACTAAACCAGTTTGATCGTACTGCCTTCTAGAACCATCATCGCTCAAGCATTTGAATGCCTTTGAGACTTTCTTAAACGCTTCTTCTGAACCCGGTGCGTTGTTCTTATCGGGATGAACCTTTAACGAGAGTTTCCTATAAGCCTTTCGAATCTCTTCCACCGAACAACTCTTCTCAACGCCCAAGATCGCGTAGTAATCGCTCTTCAACTTGATTTCCCTAACCAATTTCACGTTTTCGTCGGTGTAGTTTTTGTTTCCGTTCAAACCCTCGTCGATAACACTGTTAACGCGGTTTTTTCCTCTTCCTTTTCCTTTTCCTTCTGAGGAAGAAGAGCAAGAGGATGAAGCTGAGGATTGAGAATCGAGGCGGTCGCACATGGAGAGCAAAGCGTCGACGGGGAGATTGTTGTTGAGTCGCTGAGCGATTCGGATGAATTTGAGGGCGCGGGTTTTGTTGCCGGTTGCGATCGCCTCCTCGGCGATTCGAACGCACCGAAGCGCTTCGTCCTTGTTGCCGTCCATGGTGTGGAAGGGGCGAGGACTGAGTCAACGCCGAGTTCGCAACTCGGAGATAAACTCGGGCGAACTGAGTGACTGCGATCGAGGCGAGGATTCAGGGGAGTTGCGGGACCATCATCAGAAACCTAATCAGAGAGAGAGAGAGGGAGAGAGGTAGAAATGGAGATGGGAATCTGAATAGAGGAAATTGATTGTGAAAATTTGTTCACGAAAAGGTGAGGAAAATTAGGGTCAGTGAATTGGGTTTGGGCGAGAAAGAAGAGGAATTGAGAAGAACTAGCTTACCTGACATAGGAGGAGAGAGGTGGAGGCATGTAGGACGAAGGTACGAGGTTAGAAGAAGAAGAGGAATAGCCGGATACGTTTGGGAGGCACCTGACCTATAAACGAGGTAATTTATTTTCCCTGATGGCACACCGTGCACACTCATCCTTTATTGATTGATTATTGAAGAGATTTGAGTTATTAAGGCAGTGTTTGGATACTCTGGCCCAAAATACGAATTACAAAGACGTTTGTGATATAAACTTATTTAGAGAAAGAGATATCTATAAAAATATTAAAAATGTCCCTGTTCTAGGATAAAAATTTCTTAAATTTTTGTTCATCCAAAAAATAGGGGCAATAGAAACATAATATTTGTGCCCATTATCTCTATATATTCTATCCAAGTGTAGTAAGTAAACAAGGGCTTAGTGTGTATTTGGATTAGCGTTTGCAAATGAAGTTTGAACCAATTTGATTATGTAAAATCGGTTTTGGTCAAATGTGAGTTAGTAATAACATGATTTACGTTTGGAAATTTTTGCAACAAAAGTGATTACAATAGAATGAGCATTGTTTGGATGATGTTAGTCAAAATTACTTTTGAGTGTATAATTATCAAAAGGGATGTAAGTTGTATATTATACTGATAATATTACTCATTTTTTATTATTTTTTATTTTTAAGATATTTGAATAAAATATATTATATTAATATAAAAACTATATAAATATTATTTTAATAACGCTGAATAAAAATAATTTGGAAAGGCAAACGATAAGATGTCATGTAATTTATGCAGATAGTATGCAAAACTTTAAACGAAAAAATATAAAAGAAAGAAGTTTTAAAACAAAAAAATAAATAAATAAACTGTTAATATTGTGAGGTGCTCCCAGTGGCTCCCTTTTTCCTGATACCCCTAAAAACACGTTTGCATTGGTGAATGCCAAAGCTGCAATTTTTCACTTGGAATAAACGAGGGTTTGAGTGAGGAAACATCTTCGCGTTCATCCAAACAAAAACTCTACATTCAAGAGTCAAGACCAATCAAGGGGTTGGGGAAATCAAACTTGGAAACAGACACACCCTAAATGAATGCACTTTGAGTACAAGTTTTCAAAGGAATCCAAAATTCTATGTCATGAATGCATGCCACTCATACACTTTGCTAGTGGAGAAGAGCTCAACAGGTGCCTTTCAAAAATCAGAGGACATGTTTACAAAAAAAAAAAAAAAATCATAGGACATTCTATAACCTCATGGATCAAATATTAAATTTTATACTAAACCAATCAAAACTCAAAATTAATATAGATTGCATTATTTAATTGATTGTGTTTTATTTAATTGAAAATTAATCCAACACCCCGAAAATAATTTTCTATGTTCTTGCTTTATGCCTTTTCAGAGATGGTATTAATTTATTGTTGTTGCATCAATTTTCAATAAAAAGAATAATCAATTAAATAATATAATTTATATTAATTTGTGTTTGATTGGCTTAGTTTGAAATTTAAATTTGATCCCATTTAAAATAATTTTCAATTATGATTTGATCAAGTTTATATTATGAAGTCATTTTAATATCTCATTTTACACGTGAGTGTTTTTAGTCCTAAACATTGTAATTGTGATGGAGAGTAATAAATACATTTTGATGTCAGCTTTCTTCATCAGAATCGAAAGACTGTCTTTTCTTCAGAGATCGTATGGCATCCATGCGCTTATTATCTCTAGAATTGCATGCACCAGCAAGAGACTTGACTTTAGGAACACTCAAAGAACTCAATGGTGGTGTCCCTGTCCTTTTGTTGACTTCCCTGAGCACAGAACGAGCTGTTGCTGCAGCTGCTGCATCTGCCATTGCAGAAGCAACTTTTGAACCACTTGGAAACTTGCTACTGTATTTACTTTGTCCTTGTGTCTTGGTCGTATTCTTGGAAGGATCAGGTGATTGGTTTGCACTTGTTTTTGGCCTGGTGGCTGCTGCCTCAGCAACTGCTGCTTTTGCTTTTGCTGTTTCATATTTATGAATGTCGTATATAAGCTCTTTCTGCAGCTGCTTATCAGCAACCAATATCTCATCAATCTCATTCTTGTAGTCCTTGAGAAGGATCCGGAGGCACTCCATAAGAGAACCTATGAGGGGACTATTCTTGGTTTCCAATAGTCTTTTCAACTCTATGAAGATGGGCACTGTGTTTTGGATAAGACTCTTCTTGACAGCCTGAGTTATAGCCTTTCCTCTAGCTGCAGATCTACCATCTCCCCCCTCCTCTTCTATATCTGCTGACTCCAGTGAGGATGCACGAGTGGACGGGAGGCGAATCTCTTTACAGCAAAGAATTTGAAAAGCATCCTGATCCCACGATTGATGTTATAATTTAGAACATGAATAGTAAACGAGACAATACAGTAATAGGCATTGCTATATCCTTCCCCCTCCCTATTCAGATGTGCTTGCACTGCCAATACCATACATATATATGCTGAGGACAACTTGGTGATCATTGATGGTACAGATTAATACCTGTAAAACAGACTGCCCAGTTGCATCTTCTATATTGAGCATTCCATCAGAAGCTGCAGCCAGAATTTCTGCACATAACTTGGCAAAGGTTGCTAGAAGATGCTCAGGAGCCATTTGTTTTAGTAAAGAAACATAAATGTGCATTCTTTTAGACCTTGACTCTTCATCAGTACCCCTGAAAAGAACCACGCAGACTTGATATAGGCACAATATCTCGACTAAATAACTGCCTTAACCATTGCTAATTCGAGACCTCTTTACCTGATGGAAAAAATTTGGCTTTCTCTTCGTGACCCTTGAGTCTCACGATGTCCATTATGGACACGACAGTCATTCAGAACAAAAACAGCCTCAACAAAACTATTGTATGCCAAAAGAGGAGCTTTGACTGGTGACAGAAACTCAATAGTCAAAATCTATCAATAAACATGTTCAATTTATACAAATGTAAGTATAACTATCAAGGTAAAGCTGCAAACCTTTCAAAATATTTCCGAAGAGAAAATCAGCTAAGTGCCTAATCTTTTCTGATTCGTCAACTAGTGACAAAAGGAACCGTAGAAATAGCACTCCTCTCCACTTCACATAGTCCCTCTAGATAGAAGAAAATTCTATATTAGCAAATAACTTTTCTCTATTCTCTCTTCTTCCTCCTCTTTTTTTTTTTTTCTTTTAGAGGATCATAAACAGCTAGCGAAAATAACTTAAAGCCGTGAAATAGAAGCAGACGAATCATAGAGTGAGGAAACAAAAATGTACCTGCAACAATCTGGAGAGCAATATGAACGTTTGCCTTCTCACAAGTTCACAGGTATCCAAAAGGCACCTTGTTATCTTTGTTATGTAACTGATAACTTCCATGAAAACGAAGTTAGAATAGCAAAGAGAATATTTACTTCACACTGTTCAATTTATGTTCTCCGAGCAACATGTATATTCAATATTGGACTAATAGTATATTAGACTTGCCCTGCCCAAAGTGCAAGTTTCTCCTGTTTTATACAGTCTGCTATTCGTTTATGAATAAAGAATACGAGATTATACCCTGTAAACTCAAATGGGAATGCACTTGATGCTGTATCTATTATAAGGCTTACCAATCAACAATAGCAGTGTACCGAACACAAAAATCTGCCATCATCACTACAATGTTGTTGCGAAGAGCTGCAGATTCACTCTTTTCAAGCTCCTGAACAAGTATTGCATTACAATTAGGAAGCAGGACAACACATAAGACCATGAGCCATAAACACTCATAAGTCGCAGGACCAACCTGTACAAACAGAGGAATATAGTTCTTTGCTAGCTTCTCATCAGCAAGGCAAAGCTTGCCCATGGCCAACCATCCTTGAATATAGAAAGAAGGAGCTTCTTGATGTAGAGAGGGTGCAGGGCCTGGTAAATTATTTGGTTTAGGACCTGAACTCCCAGAAGTGACAATAGTATGTAATATTGGAACAATTGTGCTCATATCAGCAGAAGGGCAAACAATAACTAAAGACCCAATTGTGTAAATCGCTGTAACTGCTTTTGACATTGACTTGGACATTGCTACCGATTTCCTGCTTTTTCTTGTCCCACTTCTAGGTGGAGTGAAAAAGTTATTTTCTGTATTTTGCTTTGAATTCCCTGAAATGAACTTCTCTATTATTTTAGAAGCTCTGGAGAGAACTTGCTCTACCCATTTCAAGACTAATGCATCTGCCTCCATGACATCAGAAGCTTTCCGCTTGCACAACGTTTTAAGTGCTTTCACATGTGCATCAACCTATCAATCAAAAGTAGCAGTTCATTACAGTAAGTTCTAGGAGTCTAGGTATTTAATTTCTTGCCTTGTCCAATTATCATACTGTTTAACCTCTATAGATCTCAGTTTAGCTAAACCATCTGCATTTCTGTGAAGAATTCATTTCTTTTGTTCTTTTTCAATATTCACCGATTAACATGTTGTCCATGAAAACATAAAATAAAACTTAAAGAATGACATTTGCACAATTTAAAAGACCAAATAGAGGTGTCATTTTAAGCAACCTGCAGTGAAGTTCAGAAGAACTTGAGATTGAAGACAGATTAGATATACAACATATGATTTGTTCAGATATTGCAAAACATTTTACAGAGGATGATAATCAAATGACAAGAAAACCATAACAGGAAGTGCACTGCAAACTTCTCATTCTACTAGGGAAAGTACTATCATACCCATTAACAGTGGTAGAATATCACACATTCAGACCATCCAGATGGGCGTTTCAAGAAGGAGAATAAAAGTACTGGTGTAAAGAGTCAATAATGAATTTGATGAATGGAACCACATATTGATTACCTCTGTTGAATGCATATTGAATTCTTCAACTCGTTTGAGCAAGTTATGAGCCAAATCAGCTGCTGGTTCAGTAGGCAGCTCCACAGAAACATTAGAGATTGTTTGCAAGAGGAAAACTCGGTCACTAGCCCAGGCAACAGCATCACATTCTATGCTTTCTTCCTTTTGAAATGCATCTACTTGTTTAAATGGGCTTTTAAACTCGCCTTCCACTTCATGCTTGTCAAGAAGCTGCCAATGATGACGAAGAAACTCCCAGTCCACTGCTTTTGGAAGGAATGCTGACACCTCTGATAAAAGAAACCAAGCACCAGGTGGGGCCGTCCATTTTTCTATTGGCTTGGAATGTCTCAGCCAGATAGACTCAGATGCCTTGATTATAGTCTGAAGTGCAATGACAATTTTGTGATTCAGCCGTTTCTTTTTGCCCAAGTTGATGCAGATTTTTTTCACCCACGGGCTCACCTCTCCATCGCAAATCTCCCTCAGAAGATACAGAACTCCTTTGGGCAAGAGTTTCTCCATCTCTTTGTCTAAATCTTTGTCTTTCATGTTTCTGGCAGACATGGATTCACTATATGAAGTTGCAGATGCAGCTCTAGATATCCTGTCCAAAACAAGTTCTTGAAACATGTTCTCACATTCTTCTTGGATGCTAGATTCATTGTCAGTTATTAGACGCGGCACTGAATGTAGCCACTCAGTGATTACAGTTTCAGCGGAGAATGATCTGAAAGCCTACGTATAGTCAAAGTAAGCTTGACAAAATTAATTATCTGCTATTACTTACTTGCTAGGATGAAAAAAGAAAAGGGAGACAACTCAGACAAGAAAAAATAAAAGGCTGCTTAGAGGCACAACAAAATATGGCATTGCAACTTCCAACATGTGACTCATTTGTATCCACTGGACCAAAAGTCACAACAAATTAGCGGCAAAAGCATCATGCAGAAGAAAGCATCCTGCACAAAACTCAAATTCTCTCTATGAAAAGCATAGACACTTAATCATTGACATGAACACTCAACAGAGAACGAACATAGCAGACCCCAAATTTTTAAAATTGCAGGACACAGGCACACAGTGCACCGACACACACACACACACACGTATATATATAATATAATTTAAAATTTGAGGAGAAAACTCATAATCCATCATATGTCCATATACAGAGAATTACTAATACTCACTATTTTGTAAGGTCCTCTAAAAGACATGGAACATTCTTGATATATCATCTATGTCATATGAGAAACATAGGATGAAGGGAATTAACTAAGAGAAGACCTTTGACAAGAGACCACCAAAAAAAGGCAAACTAAATCAGATTATGGTATCATTTCTATTTACATTTCCAAGCCATGTCCACATTGTGTCCAACCCATGTTTAAAGTATGTCCAGACTGAATTTTTTTATCATTGGACAAATATTGGCATGTTCATACTTGTGTCCTTAATACTCATGAACATTTAAACATGCTGTGCTTTGTAGAAGTCCCATGACAAAAGACCTGTGTAGCTACTCAATACGCATGAAAACAGAGAAATGCTTTTCTACACAAAAAGCCAACATCAAATGGAACTTCTTGGGAAGATGAAGTGTTTAACTACGTCTCACACTATTTAATCCTACACATCCCAAAAGTAGGTTCAAACAGGAGGACTCTATAAAAAAGAATCAACTACATCATCATGACTTAGGTTTCCATTCGAAGTTATCAAATTTAGCTATTTCAGTCTCGCCACACACTCCGCCTTAAACATTGTACAGCAAAAAGGTTCTAACAACAAAGTCCTTTTACACTGTACAACATGGATCAAATAACCCCCATTGTATCCTATCTTAATAACAAAGTCACATCACTCATCTATGTCACCAAGATTCCACAAAGTTCTAAATTTTCTAAAAGAAAAAAAAAAAAAGAAGTTATAACAAGTTCAGCAAAACTACCTCCGAAAGAGCTGAAATTGCTGCTTTCCTCATGCTAATAAGAGGATCAGAACAAGCCATTCCTATCATCTTGAGCACAACTTCATCAATCGCGCCACCAAGAAGTGCAGTCAGGTTAGTAACAAGATGAAGCGCAGCCTTCCTAACAGCTGCCTTATCATCCATACACCTCTTCCTCAGCATATCATTCATCCCAACCTCAACCCTCCCCTCACCAAACCCCATAAACTCCTTCAACACCGCACTGCTCTTCTCACCACTCGACAGAAACCTCACCAACTGAGCCAAGTTCGCCAAGGCCCTAGCCCGAATCGCAGCGCTAACATCCGAACAACGCTTCACCAATGCCTCCAAGCACCATATACCCCAAGGAATAGGATCACCACCCTCCTCCTCTTCCTCCGAATTCACGCCCAAAGGATCCTTCAACGACATCACGAGACTCAAAACAAGATCAACAGCTAACAGCCTAAGGTTCGATTTCCCTTGACCTATCATCACCACATACTTGACGAAATCAACTTGATCCTCAAATCCCAACACACGCACAATCTCCATTATGGATTCCACAGCCAACGCTCTTGGCTCTGCCTTCTCCGGAGCCCTATGGGCCAAGTACCTCGGAAAATTAACCACGGCCTTCTTCACCCCTTCGTCTTCCCTAGCCAAATTCGTCATCTGGCTCGTCACGAAGGTAATCGCGAAGGTCCTCGCTTGCGATTTGGGCATGAGAACGAGCGAGGAGAGGGACTTCAAAACCTCGGAAGCGTTGCTCGAAGGTTCTCCATGTTCAGGGCGCAAAACCTCCCTCAGAAGACGCGAACACAGGGTTAGCAATTTACCATACTGCCCTCCGTTCCCGAACGGTTCAACCGCCGTGACGGAAATCTCGGCAATGGTCTGAACCAGAGACCTGAGGCTATCGGGGAACCGGTCCAGGTGAACCAAACTCATGACGGAAACGAGCTTCTCAAGCGCGACGAGCAAAACCCTAACATCGAC